>BMAV01020039.1:0-165226 GCA_019973955.1 Trichonephila inaurata madagascariensis
CGATCAAACCGTTTTTGGGAGATATGATGGGGGAAATAATGAAAAACAGTTTTCAAAAAAACGCGTTCAAGTCCGATTAAAACAATGAAAATTTAACTTAGCGCCCGAATAGCTGTCTTCATATATAAACTTGCTTCTTTTAAAAGACTTCAAATTTTTAAAAATCCTTTCCACCGTATTCTAGAATTGTTAGGAAGCTATAAAAAAAAAATTTTTTTTTGAACCCTCCTTAGTCTTAAAGAAATTTATTACAAAATTTCCAAGAGTTTTTTAAAAAACAAACCATTTATTGAGTTTTTGGAAAATAATCTGATATTTTTCTTTGCATTGTCATTTTTAGCATCAAATTGTCAACACGCTGTCCGATGTCGTCTACTTTGTATTCATTTCACCATTGAATGTGGTTAAATAAACTGATACTATTCAGACTTTCCCCCATTTGGGATGAGGGGGAACAGGACCACATTATTCTTTTCCCCTTTTCATCTACCAACCCCATCAATGTTTTTTTTTGATTTTCAAAACCCAGAATGCCTTGTTGCTATAAGGGGGCTTCCCCTTGTCATCATCTCCCGCAACGTATTCTTCCATGATACATTGAACAGTCCAGTCCACTGGTTTTTTCCGTTTTTTTGCCCTTTTCCAAAAAGGGAAATCCTGTCGTTTTAGCGTTTTTCGTTTGTGTTAAAAAAAAAAAAAATATGCACAAAAAACCATAGTAGTTTGTGAGACCATTGTATTTTTGTGTGTGTGTGTTTAATTTTACATTTGTCTTGGTTTTTGGGTTAAGCACCTACCTTTTGGGAGCCATGTTTTTTAAAAGGGCCTTGGATTTTTTTATGATATTTAGTGTCATTAGATTAAGAATACCCTAAAAAAAATTTTTTAAAATTATGACAATAAAAATTTATTTAAATATAATACTTTTGGGAAAAAATTTAAATTAGAATAATCTTTTTTTAAAACATTCTTTCCCTTTTAAAAAAAGTTTATAATAAATAATATTTGGCTTTTTTTAGGGAAAAACCCCCAGAGAGTTAACTAGTTTTAAAAATTGCATTATTTTTTGAGTTACCACCCATTGAAATAATTATCGGCGTTTTTTTTTTTAAAATTTCTCCCCCCTGTTATAGTAAAAAAAATAGATAAATCCACCCCTAAGATATATTTCAGAAATTTAGTTACCCGTACAGAGGTTGAGCGTATACAGGCAAAATATCATTATAAAGAAACATTTTTCACAAAAAAGGGGAATGTGTTGAAAAAAGGGTCATTCTATGTTCATTTTTTTAAAATATTGTACTTAAATAATTTTTTTTTTAATACTATTCTTAAAAAAACTTTATATATTTTCTAATCTGGGGCACTAAATATCATAAATATATCCATTTTTTTCGCTTTTTGAGAATCACGGTTCCCAACGTAAAAAGGATCTTAAGCGTTTATTGAAAGATTCTATTAAAATGGGGAAGGCCGAAAGATGCTTTTAGAGGCCCCAATGTAAGTCAAACCAAATAGACAAAAAATTTTTCTAAATTGGGTCAAATATATTTTCGAGCATTTTTTTTGCATGAAGATCCAAAAAAGAAAAAATAGATGCAAAATTTGGGTAAGACTAACTTGGGGTGTGATGATAATTTAAACTAAAAACCCCCCATGAGGAAAGTTAACTAATGAATCAATTTTTTAAAATCTACGGCCCCTCCCCCCTTCCACACTGAGGTTTTTCGCCCCAAAAAAAAGTTGTCCATCAGTGTTCTTTTAAAAAAACATAAAATAAAAACTACAATTTTAAAAATTGTATCCAAAGTCATTAAATGAAAAGAATGAAAAAAGCCTTTTTTTTCAATTCCACTATTAGTTCCCTCTTTATCATCCACGTGTTTTAATAGGTTTAAACCCTTTTTCAACCTGGTTCTTTTTTTTCTATTAGGTCGAAAATTTCTGCTGTACGGGAAAGGTGGTTCCATAAAAACATTGGTTAACCCCAAATCTTCCCGGGCCCGTTGAGTGACAGCTCTAGAAATCATAATAGGGTTTCCCTTTTAGCCCAAAAAACTCTTTTTGTATCTACTTTATGTTATGTTCTTGAACTCAATTTTATCTTGTTCAAACTTTCAATCATTAAAAAAAATTTTTTCTATTCATCCAATCAAGTTCAAAAAAATTTTTTTTTATCTTGTAGTGGATGACACTGGATGTTAATAAGTTTTCAAATATAAATTCATTAATTAAAAATTAAATTAATTACTATTTTTCGACAGCAACAGATTCGTCTTCATTGTTGAACAATGTAACTGTTAAACAAAAAAAAAATTGGCATCAAAAACCGGGAGCCAACCGGGCCCGGGTTGCATTGTTAATCAATGAACAAATCATGCTTTTTTTCAATTCCTACTATTAGTTCCCCCCCCCCAATGTATATATATTAAAATAAATTTGTATAATATTTCAAAACCAGAAATAATAGATAATGAACATAACAAGAAATAAAAAAAGTAAAAAACAAAACATGAAGACGAAAAAATACAAAAAAGGAACTAAAAAAAAGAACCTGAAGTAGAATGCAATTTCGGACTTGGGACCGAATAAGTGGGTTAGACTAGTTTTGGGGCCCAACCTTCCCCTTTGCAACTCGGTGGGAAAACCAAATAAAATAAAAAAAAAATTCAAAGTATAAAAAAAATTTCAAAGTATATAAAAAAAAAACCAAAATTCAAAGTATACAAAAACTCACAGAGAGTATGATAAAACCACTGTTTAAATTTCTGAAACAAATTCTCCCCAATTTTTTTAAAAGCAGAAAAAAAAAAAATATTAAACGAAATCTTCCTACTTAAAATCCCTTCCAAGAGAATCAAGAGTCTGGGTATTTTTTGAAATATTTTTTGAACTCCCTTTTTACATTTAACTAGAAGTAGATATCGAGATAGATGACAATAAATTTTTGGTAGGTTTTGGAAATTTGGGTTTATTGTCAAAAAATTAAATTTGTAGGTTCTAATTTGGGTTTGGGTTTTCAAAAATTTTAAGATGTTTAAGATTTTGGAAAGATGTAAACCGTGATATGAGTGTTATGATATAATCTTCACAGCAAGACCATAACATGCTGACTTTGAAATCTATTGTTGTGTGGTGGATTTGGAATCCAGAAGTAGCAAGACGACTAATATATTTGTGATGAATATATAAGTTCTTAAGAAGTTAAAAGGGTATTCATGATCTAAACAACATTTAAAAAATTTTTTTAGTATTATTAAATTTATCGATTTTGTGGGTAGTTAGTTATCATTTCTAAATAAAAATTCAAAAATAACATTTCTGTAGAATTGATAAATGCAAGTTACTGTTCCATACAGGAATTTTAATTATATGGAACTTAAAAGAATCTCTTTTGAAATGTCAAAAAATGTTACTGACTACATTATTGTTAATTAGATGCAAATCTAAATCCAAGAATTCTACCATATTAGAGTTAAAGTTAGTTTTAAGGAGGGTTGAGATAGTCAGGGTAGAATGTAATGTTCGGTTTTATATTCATTTATTTTACCAAAAATTATTAAATCATCTATATAACGGTAAATCAAGTAAGAATCATTAACAATATGGTCAATTTTAAAAAAATATGGCCACGGGTTCGCTAAACAATTACTAAGCTGGACCACCCTGAGGTAATCCTTTGATCTGTTTTATAAAGATTCTGATTAAATACAATGAAATTCTCTTTTAATACGAGGTTAACAAGAATATCGAATTTCTCTTTTTTCATTTTGAAGTATATAGCTCATATTTATCATAAATTAACTGTAGAACCAGATCCTTATCATCAATATCAATAGAATTAAAAAGGTCCTCGAAGTCAAAGCCATGCATGGAAAAAATTAACACATCTTTAGTAATCTTGTTCAAATTTTCAATCGTTAATAAAATACTTTCTATTTATCCATTCAAAGGAATTGACTTAATTTTTTTTTTATATTACTTGTTTTAAATAATTTATTTGAATTAATCTTTCCCCGCTGTAAATAATAAATTCCATACTATGACTCCAAAAATTAAAATATTTACCGTTAAATATCAAATTCATTATAAAATGAAAAATTGCATGTTTGTAATGCTCTAAAGTTTAAGGATTGAACTATTTTGGAAATTTATATATTGTATGTTTCGTATAAGCAATGGGCTAAATTCAAGACGATCACATGATACAATGTAATCACGTGTTCTCCATTGTATTCAGAACTGACATTAGACTCGTACTTGTTGTTCTACTTGTAAAATTTAGAAACAATTTGAGATTTGATTGCTAAGCAAAAAAATGTTCAAGTATTATGATCATTCAAAAAGCTTTTCAAAATTTAAATAAATACTTTTACAAATGCGTTTATACTTTTTAAAAGAATCTGCAAAAAGCAAAAGTTGGCAACAAAGAAGCGCATGAACTGATTGGCTGGAAACACGTCATGTGATTATGACGTCACATAAATTTATGAATGGATTGGTAGGAAACAAGTGTTTATAGTTTTCATGTGACTATAACGTCACATGAATTTACCCTATTGAATATTATTTAACCAGGAAACAATTTTTCCATTTGGGCTCTATTCGCTCAATATATGAAAAAAAAGAACACTTGAAACGAATTTAACAGACAAATGGTTTTTTAAAGTATTTCTATACATATAGAAACGCGTGCATGGGAAGGGTAATATTCCATTTTATATTTATTTAAGTATTGGAACAGCTGGGAAATACACATATTTATTCTTTCCAGAACTTCGGCCGTAGACATAATATAATGGAAAATAAAATAAAAAGAAGTGCTCTTTTTTTTAGGAAATCTAATTATCAAAAAAGAAAATGTTGGAGAACAAGAAACAAAAGTTGTTTAAACAAATTGTTTTAGAAGAAATGAAACTAAATGTTTTGGATCTTTTTTTTTTTTTTTTTTTCTTCTTTTTTTTTCAATTAGATTAATTTTTTAAATCAGGAAATATGTTTTGAGTTGACACAACACTTAAGCAGTTGACTTGAGGAGTCTCTAGCACAATAACCAATTTTTATGGTGCAAACACTGTCCTATTTATGGTTCTCTTTTAGTCGATACGGCGAAATTACTCCTTCATTATTCTCATGACACAATCTCGACACAGTTTCTAGTGGACTGGCATTTATTTTTACTCACAGCACTTTGCATTCATATCAGAATTACTGGGCATGCGCCGTTGGGCTGGCGCAAACACAGTTCACATATTCTTATTTGAAGACACACAACAATTCACTCCTAATTCTCTTAATTACACAGATGGCGTTACGCATGCCGTGAACTGACAATATGAAATTATTTTTAACAATATATATATATACGTTGCATTTGGTATGCATATTAATCGACCAAGGCTTAAATATAAGTAAAAAAAATATATCCAGTACTGCCGATAATCATCCTTTGTAATTAATAAAAAGAAAGAATTTAAACTACTTATTTTTGAAATATAAAATAAAAACTTTTATATATACAGTTTCGAAATTTCATAAAATTCAATATAATCAGAATAAGCTTGTAATGCGTGTTAATGATTGCAAAATATCTAATATTTAAACAAGGATTTATTCAAATCTTCAGAAATGGGCGAAAACATAAGAACTCTTTGTGTAATTTGCTGTAAAGCAGAAGTCGCCAAAGTGGTGGCAGTCCACCAGAAAGTTTTGCTGGTCCTAAGAAAAATGTGGAATATACTCACTCATCATGTTAAGTTATGTTTTAAGATATATTGTGCTAATAGGTCTTAAATTTTTCATAAATATATTTAACATTTCCCAGAAATCCTATTAGTGGTCCGCAAGATTGAAATTAGGGAATTTACTGGTCCGTGAGGTCAAAAAAAGTTTGGCGATCGCGCTGCTGTAAGAGTTCGGTAAGCACGCACTTAAACAAAGGAACCCAAAAAGAAAAAATCCAAAATGGTGCAACACATATATACAGCAGCTAGGGATGGCGATTCTTTTCTCGAAAAGATCGGTACTAAGTAGTTCAGATGTAACCTGATGAATCGATTCACAAAAAAATCGAGGTCTAAAAGATCGATTTCTAACAAATCGATTTTTCTTTAAATCTGCATTTTACAATGTAAATATAAATCCATTTTGAAAAACTAAGAAGGATGATACCATAATAAACACATTTCTTATGAGTAAAACCAGGGAATTTCTTTTAGTTTGGGGTATTCGGAGCATTACAGGGTGGCGCATGGAAATGGAATGCGGGAGGACATTTGCGTGCCACTGTGGTTTTGGTGGTCGCCTGCGGCGCGGTTTGCGTACGCCAATATCTAAGCTTTTAAAAACAACAGTCTGTCAAGTCAACTGAAGTCAGCCCGGTTCCGCTGTCACTTGCGATGTTGCCGGCAATCGAAAAAAGCGCTCACAAAGGAACAGATAATCAATGATACTCATATACATTTAATGATTTCACACAGCTCTGGGATATAAACTATTTATTTCTCAGTAAGTAAATCATCAAAAAAATAAAATAAAATGTTCTTTCACAATTCAATAGCAAAAGGATCCACAGATTTCGAGTCTCTTTGGCTGCAATGTCTCTTATCTCTCATAAAAATAATGACGTAATGCAGCTTGCTAGAAAGGTCCTATACACACAGGA
This sequence comes from Trichonephila inaurata madagascariensis, assembly GCA_019973955.1. NCBI lineage: Eukaryota > Metazoa > Arthropoda > Arachnida > Araneae > Nephilidae > Trichonephila > Trichonephila inaurata. Next base: position 6,665 of record BMAV01020039.1, read on the forward strand.
TACGTAAGCACGGTTTTACTCTCGGTATTTCCACACACCGAGGTCTAGGTGGGGATTCGCTGGCTCCCAAATTCGCCGTGCTCTTTCACTCTCTACCGTTCAAAATCCGCCTTGCGCCCGCGGATCAAGTATCGCTTTCTTTTTGTTGATTGGGACTCAGACCGTTCCCGGATCTTCCAAGTTCGGAACCGCCGTACTTCCGAGGCTCGTTATCGCTTTTCTATCGCTCAAGGGACGTCCAAACGGCTCCCTTCAAAATCCAGTCTCCCTTCTGGACTCTCTCGCTCTCCTTATATCCTCTCTATCTCTTCTAATCATCCTTCTGTGATCTGTTATTTTGCCGCCTCTGTCGGTTTCGGCTTCCTTGATCTCTTGTTCTCCTGCCACACCTGTCGGACTCAGCCCATCTGATCTATCGCCCAATGGGAGCCGATGGCTGAGTGCCCATTGTAAGTTTTCAGACGCGCCGTCGTCACCGAATCGTGGGAAAAAGAAAACACAATGTTATGGCCTCTCTTTTTGACAGTCCGATAGCCTGGGAAAAAGGGTCCGAAACTTTGACCACAAAGTTACGAGATTCTTTCCCAGCAATTAGGGAAATGTCTGGAATTTTCGCAACGTCTGTTGGCAAGGGGCAAGTTAGCAAATAGGGGGAAGAGACCGGCTTCGTCACAACATCATGGCTATTGAGTGAACGTGATGATAAATATCGTTTTTTGTTCTTGCCAGTAATTTAGCCCTTTAACCAACACCGTAATATAACGGGTTTTAAAGATAAACTCACTTCCAAAAGTTAAAAACGAAGATGTAAAATGCAAAAAAATCAACAAATACTGCTTTGATTGACACAAAATTTGGCAGTAAAGTAGCATATATATTTATACATAAAACAAAATCAATAATTATATACAGAAATGAAAACAATATTAATTTTTGTAAGTTATCAGATAATGTCATTCTGGAGACTTTAACAGAATTATGTATAAAGTGAAAATATAAACAGCATAAATGAAAAAATGACATTAATAGGTATGTGATCCCCCTTATCCGTATGCAAAGTTTACACCTTCTGATCATGTTTTCAATTAAGTGGTCAACCACCGCAGAATTAAGAAATAGCCATTCTTGTAGAGTAGTTTCCAGCTCAATAAGAGTGGCTGGAGGTGGAAACGTGAAGATACAGCACGGCCGAGAGCATCCCAAAGATTTTCAATGGGATTAAGGTCGGGCGAATATGCTGGCGACACCATACGCGCAATCCCTTTACTCCCCAGGTAGTCATCGACAATGTCAGCTCTATGGGGACGTGCGCTATCGTCCATTAAAACAAAAGTAGGGCCAACTGCTGCAGCGTACAATCTCACAATGGGTTCTAGGACTTCATCTCGATACCGGACAGCCGTCACAGAACCCCGTTTAAAGATGTGCAGATCGGTGCGGTATTCTAATGTAATCCCTTTCCACACCATAATGCTTCCGCTTCGGAATGCGTGATGTTCGGTGATGTTTTGGGGCTGATTGCGTGTTCCTTGTTTACGCCATATCCTTATACGCTTGTCATTCGGCTCCAGAGCAAATCTTGACTCATGAGTAAACATGACATTGCCCCAGTCAGACACAGTCAAATCGCCATGTTCCCAGCACCACTTCAATCGTGCCCCTCTTGATTGACGGATAGAGGAACACAAACTCGAGGTACCCGGGCATACAGTCCATTATATGTAATCTTCGGCGTACAAGTAGCTGCAGATATAGCCTTACCAATGGACGCTGTAACCACATAGATGTCCACACGTGTGGAGGTCGCTCTGCAATTCCGCTTGGCTACAATAGCAATATATCGATCTTCTGCGGGGGTCGACCCTTGGGTTACCACCTACAGGCCTTCGGACAACTGTCTGTGTGATTTGGAATTGTTTCCATAAACGTGAAATTACAGAATGATGAACGCCGAAGAAAAGAGCAACTTCTGTGATCGACTGTCCTGCTTCAATGCGCCCCACAGCACGACAGCGCTCAGAATCTTCCCCATTCGTCTTCTTCCATCTCAGAATCTTCATTCTGAATTCATAGAAACACGTATGTCTTGAAAACAAATTGTACGAAAGTTTTAAACACCTTCTACTCTATCAGCGCTTACACAATCAACTTCTGTAATCCTTCATAAAGCTGGTTTCTTATAAAACTGCCCTTTTTACATATTTCTTGACATGAAAGCACGATTGGCTGTTACCTAACATATTTGCATACTTTCATCTACCTCTGCAGCGAATTGCATCCTCTTCAATTCTGATTGGATTCCGGAAATAAGCATTTTCCTCTCCGTTCTTAACTTTTGGAAGTGAGTGTAGTACATACAACTAATTGTAAATAATTTTTTGAATTTTACCATAACAGAAAAAATCGAATGTCGATTTTCTAGGATGAAATATCGATTCACTGAATTGAATCAGTGCTACATATCGATTTATAAAAAAGCCAATTTATTTTTTTGGCCTGAGCAATCGATTTTTGATTAATCGATCTCAGATTGCCATCCCTATTTACAGCTACTTTCCTTTTACAATTAAACGATAAGTAGACTTCTTGTTCATATGGAAGCAAATTCCTACTTTCCCAAGTAGTAGCTGAAGTAAGATTGCACGCGCACTTAAGTAGGTGATGTCGTAACAGGGTAGCGTTAACGGTCACTCAACTAATTGCCAAAGGATACTTTATTTCTAGATTAAATAATAAATAACGATAAATTCCAAATTAAAATATTAAAGAATACAGCCTTTCGTTTTGGAAAAGTTCTCGTTCCAAGTTCATTTCAAGTATGCCCAGCCATTGCGCCGCTGACTCCGGAAATTCATCGCTTACCATTCGCCAAAGTTTATTAGCCGGCAAAATTCAACCGTAGGTCCTTGAGCGTGGCTACGTCCACAAACTGAAAATTTGGAGAGCGAAGATTCCGTCAATTCATGGAGATCGAGAAAGTTGCTCTCTAATTCCGAGTCAGTCCTTTTAAACTCCAGTGGCGGGTCACTTTCCGCCCCTCGTCACCTCTGATTGGTGGGTGCAACACATTTGCACCCGGCTGTCCCGACCATAGTCCTACTCCGTTGGTACGGGTGAACAATCGGCCGTCCGTTTGATCTCTATTCCGAAACGGGCTTGTGTCCAACATCTAGAAGCTATAACTCATCCCATCCTATTTTCACAGAGTGTGCGTCTTTTGACTCGCCTTGCCGCCAGTACTCTCTATTCAAGTTGGCTGTGTCCATATACGCGAGGGAGACAAAGGGGCCATAACTCGCAGCTTCCTTCCTATTGAGGGTTTTGACTAACAAGCGTCTGTAGGTTGGAAATAAAGAAAGGGCGTGGTGACTTCAAAGACATTCTCCAAGACAGTTCACACATGATATGCTCCGGTGGAAGGGAAGAACAATCGGTGCCTTTTATGGAAACACAATGTCCCATCTGGACAACTTGACCCTCCATACATCAATCTTGACATGTATAGATGGGGAAGAGTTCTGCTATTGAGCAAACGTTACAGTAGAAATTGTTGTTTTCCTTTGTAAGATGTTGTGATATGTTCTAAAATGAGTGTTTTAAACATATTTTGGTTCTTTTGTTGTGTTATGACAAAGATTGCTTGTTTCTGTATATATTGCCTACTACAACTTGATTTTAATTTACGTCACCCTCTGAAACAACACAAGGGGTATTGACGACGGACCTCGTAATTTTGAGCCATGATCAAGTGACAAGGACATTTAAAGGAGTTGGCACTTCCCTCTTCAAATTTCTCCACCAAGCCAACACGAGAATTTTGAGACCCTCTACATGGCGGGTCTCCAGTGGGCCTAGGGCCCTAAGCCATGATTCGACGAAACCAACCACGAGCTCACGATCATCGCACTCTGCGACCGGGCAAGCAAAATTATCGCGCTAACTGAGATAGATTATTACGCAATTAGAATCTGTGTTTCTGAAATCTTTAAATTCATAAAACTATAACGTGGTGACCACCAAATTATAAGAGGTGTGACCCAATGTAATAAAGGAACACGTGGGGAAGGGGTTCTTAAATAAGTTTACTAGTTAATTAAAATACGTTTATTAGACAAAACAAACATTTGCATTCATAACTAGAGAACTAACATTTAGATTAGATTAAAAGAGATCGGAGCGCATGCTCGTACGTCCTTTCAGTTTCAGAGCTTGGCCATTACTGAAGATTGTTCTATCCGCTAGAGGGCACGACAATCTTTCTACTGAGGGAGGAGTCTAAACAATGGGGGTTATAAAATTGATATAAAAATAATATATATATACCGATATTTTTATTAAAGGAACTGGGATACCTCATATCCCTCTGTCATTTATCTAGAAATGATGTTGGCCTGGTGTTGTTGGCATGGCTGATGATGGTAGGTGTGGTTTCGAATTGCAGGGACCAATGGGGTGGTAGAAGCTTGACTGTTGTAGTGAGGCTTTTGATTGGATGATGGGAGTGAGCTTAGAGTAAATTGGACTTATTTAGGGTAGAAGTTGCAGTATTTCAGGGGATCTTTATAATATTTTGGAAATTAAATTGACTAGCTCAATTACTTGGGCTAGGTCAGAGGACTTATTTCATCAATTTGGATTCCTTGGGTTTCTTTGTTATTATTGATACTTCTTGATTTTTCTGTGTTGTTTTCTAATGGGGTGGAGGGAGGGAGGGGGGTAACTCCACTAACGATGTTAGCGAAGGACTCCTTCCTTACAAACATTGCTGTTAAAACTTTTGTTGCCTGATAAGGGTGAACCCTTTTAAGGTCGGGGGAATTTTGGGCATTTTGTATAATAGGCCGAGTGGCCGTATTCCTAACAATTAATACAGAATGGGTTTTCCTGTTTCTCGTTGATAGTGTACTGCTTGGTTGTGTGATCCTTACCACATTTTAGACATCTAGGCTTTAAGTGGCAGTTCTCTACCGTGTGATAGAAATTGTTGCAATTAAAGCATTGGGTGACACCTCTAACGAGGAAACCTTTAACTCCAATTTGCATGTAACCGAAGGTCTTGAGAAAAAAAATAATATATAAAATAAAACAAATCTAATAAACCATTTTTTAAAAAATTCTGTTCATTTCCTTCGTTAAATTGCTTTCTTTTGATCTTTTGTACAGTTATGATTGTGGAGATTAAATGCTGTACATCAGTGGTCTTCAAACTGTGTTTCACGGAACCCTAGGGTTCCACAAGGTATACCCAGGGGTTTCACGAGTCACAATAAAAAATCGAAAAGAAACTTATTAATACTATGCAAAATAATTATTTCTATGAAGTTGGTATAAGTACCTAAAACCCATCCCAATTCATAAAAACTGAAAATTTTATTTATATATAATGAACTTTATTTTTCAACACTTTTTAAACTTGTTATAATACACTGCTGGCCACCGTAAATGCAACACCAAAAAAGACAAGAGATAGCACAACAAAATTTATTTTGTAGATAACATGTTGACCAAGTATCAAATGATTAAATTTATAGACTTCTCTGAAGTGTGGTTCCTGCCAGAATCAGTAGCCAGAGTAGCCGCCATTGTTGGAGATCACCGCTGCCACACGCCTCTGCATTGATTCAAATAGACTTTGGATGTGTTCTTGGGGTACAGCAGACCAAGCAGCTTCCACACGTTGCCAAAGTTGATCTGGTGTGGCAGCTGGGGGTGTAATCTGGGTCAATCGTTAAGCAACCATGGACCACATGTTTTCTATCGGCGAAAGATCCCGAAAGCGAGCTGACCAGGTGAAGCAATTCAATCTAGTGATTGACGAAGAGCCTTTGGACAATGCGTGCCACGTGTGGTCCGCATTATCCTGTTGAAATATAGCTGTGGCCAAGCCCTGAAGGTAAGGAAGGACAATTGGCTCCAACACCTAGGAGATGTAGTGCTGGCTGTTTAAAGTACCGGCAATGCGTACTAAAGGAGTGTGCGAGAGTGATATCTAATACCACCCCATGCCATAATACCCGGTGCAGGACCATTGTGGAGGTACGTAACGCAGCTGTTCAGCATCCTCTCTCCCCGGTGTCTCCAGTATCGAATCCGACCATCGTGGTGTTGCAGACAGATACGTAACTCGTCAGTAAAGACAACTTCATTACATTCTGCCGCCCACATCCTTCTTTCATCGCACCATTGACGGCGAGACGTCTGTGGTTCTGCGTCAAGGGTAGACCAAGCAATGGACGTAATGCGGTCAGACCACTCTGCTGTAAATGGCGTCGAATGGTACGCGCAGACACTGAATGATGCGTTACAGACTCAATGTGCTGTGCTATGGTTTGTGATGTGACAGTGATCCGTCAATGCCATGCGCACAATTTACCTGTCCTCACGTGAAGTGATGCACTGAGGTTAATGCGATCGACTACGTCGGTCCTTCGTACCCTCCTGCATCCAACGGTCACATATCCGCATTACAGTTGTTTGGTTTCGTCCAAAACGACTACCGATTTCCCTGAAAGATAATCCACAATCTCGGTAGGCCACTATCCTTCCTCTGTCGAACTCGGATACTTGATCAAAATCTGATCGCTGTTTTCTACGAGACATAACTGATCGTTTTTTGAAAAAACCACAAGAAAAACACAATTGCCGAACTTGAAATCGTCGAAATCTCCAAGCCTTAAATAGCGCTTTGAGGTGGCGCTGCTGGCGCGCGTGATGTGTATCTGCGCTGAAATTCTAATCATTTGCATATCTCATCTCCGCTAATGCATGTTGTAAATTTCATGTTATTTGCATACTTCCTTCAGGGTGTTGCATTTACGGTGGCCAGCAGTGCATAATAAAAGAATATTAAAATACAGGTTGATTCAAAATTAGTGTGACCAATTTTAAAAGCATATAACTATTTAAGGTGAATTTCTATCGTTTTACTAATGGTTTTATTTTAAAAACGAAACATTTAAATTACTTGTCTAACCATTTTTCCTAGTGTAAGTAAATTATAGTATCGAAATATCATCCTCAAGAACAGAGCAAAATTTTAAGGCTTTTGAAGGATGTTTGTTGAAATTCTGTTATAAAAAAAAGCATTTAAAAATCAAAAAGGACATTTTTTTAATGTATTACTATCTAAACTTTGAAACGAAATAAAATTTTGATCGCTATCAAAAGCTTCAGGGAAAAAATGTGACTGAAAGGAAGTCCTTAATGAAAAAGAAAAAAAAAGAAGTCGAAAAGAATTATCGCTGTATAAAATCATCTGCTTCACAAAACGTTTGCAAAGAAACTACAATTATCGCAATCAACAATTTGTCGTCAGATAAAGAAAATTGGTTATAAAAAGGTGAATAAATCAGTCTGTCATCAAATGTCTGCAAAGACCGTAGAAAAACGAAGAAAACGCTCTTGGCCTCTGCATTTAATGTTACGCAAAGGCATATACAAAACATGGATAACTTCGGATAAAGCACTGTTTCATCTGTCATTTACAACCGATGAAACGAAGATACGACATATTTCACGCGAAAAGCGTCGCAAAGACGCAGTTCTTTTGGAAAAGGAAAGTAAGCCGTCAGGTATTATGGTATGATGGTAATGTCTCTCAAGACTTTTTTAGAACCATTTTTTTGTGTGTAGAGCCAAAGACTAAAATTTATGCTACATACTATCAGCAAAAAGTTTTGAAGCACATGATCAAAGAAAGTAAACGTCTTTACCTTCGAGGAAAGTTTTTTTCACCAAGATTCTGCACCATGTCATACTGCAAAATCGACTCTAAAATGGCTAAAAAATGAAACTAAATTAATTTTCTTCCTTAAGAGAAATAGCTATCATCACCCCAACTGTGCTCTTTGCAAATGTTTTTTATGGGAATACTTTTTGAAAACAATTAAATAGATGTAAAGTAAGAACTCTCCAAGGACTTCAAAAAGCAAAGAGAGAAATTTGAAAAATTCCCCCCAAAATGTTCAAGAAAGCTCTTTCGACTGGCTAAATGTTTACTTAAAATGTACTATGCTAAAGGAAGACAAACTAAAAATTTTTCAAATAAATAACTTTCTTCAATAAAAATTTATGATGCTTTAAAAACGGTCACACTATTTTTGAATCAACCGGTATGTATTTTATCTTTACATATATGCTTTCCACCAGATTGGGAATATTCTGTTGTTAATTATCTTGGGTTCCACGAGATAATTGTATACTCTAATTAAAACAGCGTTTTGCAAATAATTTTTCAATGGAAAATGCACCATTTTTCAATTATGGAAAAAAACTCCTATAATGAAGGAGAGGAAACAACTTATCAAAACAGATTCCACATTAAAATCTAAATTTAAGCAAAAACAGCTCATAAATTTTATGTTGCAATTTCATGAAAAATACATAGTATTTCTCATACAGCTATAAACATTTTAATGCCATTCAGAGCATTGTGTTTAAGTGAAATATATTTCTCAACGCGAGTGGTTACAAAAGCAAAGTATAAAAACAAATCAAAGCGCAGAATATGAAATGCGACTGCAGATAATTTCAATAGACATAGACAATTTGAGTGAAAAAAAAAAGCAAACACATATCCCAGTTACTAAACATAATGCATGGATAGGTGACACTAGGATCACAAGTTAATAATTTTAATGAGTAAATTTTATTAAGAAATTAGATTAAAATTTTTTAATTATAAATGCAATACTTCTTTTAATTGCCTTTACATAAAGTGACTATAACATGTTGATCTATTTTAAATATTATTTTGAGATACACTCATGGACAAAAAAAAATTAGCGCACCAAGAAGAAGTCGTCAAAATGAAACGGAATTTTGTATACATAATGACTACTTTGATATAAGTAAATGATCAAAAAATCAAAGAAAAAGGATAATTTATTTCAGAGAAAAAGGCAAAAGAACGGAAGATTTAATACCCTGTTGAACCTCCTCTATATATATAGCGCAAATGCACGATGCGATACGATCGGGACATTGAGGCATACAAGTTCTGTATGATGTCTTCAGGCATTTCGTTCCATATTTGCTGTAACCTTGTGTCTAGTTCGTTCAAACTCGAGGGATGCCCAACTCGCCATCCCAAATGATCCCAGATATGCTCGATTGGAGACAAATCTGGGGATCGGGCAGGCCAAGGAAGGGTAGTAACAGTGCAGAGACAGTCTTGTGACACCCTTGCCGTGTGAGGCCGAGCATTGTCTTGTTGAAAAATGGCTCCTGGGAGCCGTTGCATGAGTGGCAACACATGTGGGTGCAGGATGTCATGGACACACCGCTGAGCCGTCATGGTGCCATGGATCAATACTAGGGGTGACCGTGTATTGTAGACAATGGCACCCCTTACCATCACACCAGCTGTGGGAGCGGTGTGTCGCTGTAAAGCAAAGGCAGGATTAAGGAGTTCATCACGGGGTCTCCACACACGAACACGATTGTCATCAGTACTGAGATTGAATCTGGATTCATCGCTAAAGATGACCTGGTTCCATTCCGCTGCAGTCCAGTTTCCTCATGCGCGGCACCACTCCAAACGGAGGTGTCGATAGATGGGCGTCAAGGGCAGCACGCGTAATGGGGTCCGTGATCCCAAATGTCCTTTAGCTAGGCACCTTCGTATGGTTCGAGAAGACACAGGAGCCCCTAGTGAAGATGCTACCTGTGCCTGGATGGCGGTCGATGAAGCAGTTGTCTGTAGGCATGCATTTCTTATGATGTGGCGGTCTTCTCGACGACTAGTCTGTCGAGGGCTTCCTAAGCTTCGTCTTTGTGTAAATGACATCTCTCGGATCGACTGGTCCCAACACCTCCTCACAACACAATCAGTGCCCTAATTGACGAGCTACTCGCCTAACTCACCACCCAGCTTCCATCATGCCGATGATTCTACCCCTCTCAAACTGCGACAGCTACTCATATTGTCTTCGAAAAGGGCATGCCTACCTCTGCTCTTTCTTTGTAAACGATTCAGCACTCTCCAACAAGCTTGTTTTATACTCCACGGAGAACGACGTTAAACGCCCTCTACCGACTATACGTAATATGCAATCACGCTACATTTCTTATCATTTGCATATCTCCCCGACATGTACCTTCATGCCAAGTTTCGTTACGATCCCGCAATTTATTTCTTGGTGCGCTAATTTTTTTGTCCATGAGTGTATATTATTCTAAGTATGAGTGGGGAATGGGGTTCCACGAAAGCACTTTCTAATTCTAGGGGTTCCACGAAAACACCTTCAAGTTTTAGGGTTTCCGTGAGTTGATAAATATGAAGACCTTTGCTGTACATTATAGGAAAGACTGTTGAGGTATGTGAATAATACCCAAAATCTTTTTCCTTTTTGCATAAAATTTGGCATAGTTAAAAAACTTTCAAAAGTATTACAAATCTTTTAATTTCTAACAAATATAAAGATGTTATTCACGTATTGTATAAATATTATTTGAATACATTTATTAGAATTTTGTGTAAATGCAAATTTTCATTAAAAACGACAATTGTGTTAGTCTATAAAACTCTCCAGAAAACAGCAAAAGGTTTAAAAAAGTCTGAATTAGCTAAACATGAAGCTAAAGAGATCTTGACCTATAAATATGGTGAGTTTAAAAAACGTACAATTATAGTAAAAAAATTTTTTATATTGTATTAAAATCTGTAAATACATTTTCTGAGAAATTAAGTTTTTCAATTTTTTGCTTCACGGTTAAGTTCACTACGAGTTTTCTTTTCAAGATATTGAATTGAAATTTTCAGAAAATGTTTTATTTAGTTTTATCTGCATCTCTGTGTATATATTTATGTATTTTATTGCACTTTTGTGAGAAAATAACATTAGTTTCTTGCAAAAAATTGAGTTTTTGCATAAAAATGACATATTTCAAAAACAGTATTACAAATATTATAGCTCTAAGCACAGATAATGATGTTATTTATGTACTGTATAAATATTATTCAAATATATTAATTAGAATTATTAATACAAGCCTTACCGTAACTGCAATTTTTCAGTAAAATTTCACTCAAAATTCCCAATATATCCAAAATTAAGTTAAATTTTGAGGAAATTGTACTTGAATTCCTAGTTTTATGCCCCATATTTCAAATTTAAAAAAAGTGTTCTGAAGGTAGTCACATACCTTAAGGGAACATATGAAGAAAATTATTCTTCTTGTCCCTGATGTACATAGAGGTCAGGATTAGCCAACCTTTTTGGAAAGAGTGCCACTATCTAATAAAAAAAAGTTATTCATGCCACTTTCCCAACAAACCAAAAATATGGAAAGGGGAAAAAATGTTACTTATATGCTTATTATGGAATTTTTACGCAAATAGCACATTTTTAAGTAAGTCTAAGTACACTCACTTCCAAAAGTTAAGCACGGAGAGGAAAATGCTAATTTCCGGAAGTCAATCAGAATTAAAGAGGATGCAATTCGTTGCGGAGGTAGATGGAAGTATGCAAATATGCTAGGTAACACAGCCAATCGTGCTTTCATGTCAAGAAATATGCAAAAAGGGCAGTCTTATAAGAAGCCAGATTTATGAAGGGTTACAGAAATTGATTGTAAGTGCTGATAGAAGGTGTTTAAAACTTTCGTACAATTTGTTTTCAAGACATACGTGTTTCTATGACTTTCAGAAAACGAATGAAAGATTCTGAGCCCTGGCGTGCTGTGGGGCGCATTGATGCAGGACATTCGATCACAGAAGTTGCTCTTTCTTCGGCGTTCATCATTCTATAATTTCACGTTTATGGAAACAATTCCAAACCGCACAGACAGTTGTCCGAAGGCCCGTAGGCGGTCGCTCAAGGGTTACAACCCCCGCGGAAAATCGATATATTGCTATTGTAGCCAAGCGGAATCGCAGTGACTTCCACACGTGTGGCATCTATGGTTACAGCGTCCATTGGTAAGGCTATATCTGCAGCTACTGTACGCCGATGATTACATATGAATGGACTGTATACCCGGGTACCTTGAGTTTGTGTTCCTCTATCCGTCCAATCAAGAAGGGCACGATTAAAGTGGTGCCGAGAACATGGCAATTAGACTGTGTCTGATTGGGGCAATGTCATGTTTACTCATGAGTCAAGATTTGCTCTGAAGCCAGATGACAAGCGTAAACAAGGAACACGCAATCAACCCCAAAACATCACGCATTCCGAGGCGGAAGCATTATGGTGTGGGCAGGAATTTCATTAGGATACCGCACCGACCTGCACATCTTTAAACGGGGTTCTGTGACGGCTGTCCGGTATCGAGATGAAGTCCTAGAACCCATTGTGAGGTTGTACGCTGCAGCAGTTGGCCCTACTTTTGTTTTAATGGACGATAGCGCACGTCCCCATAGAGCTGAAGTCGTCGATGACTACCTGGAGAGTGAAGGGATTGCGCGTATGGCGTGGCCAGCATATTCGCCCGACCTTAATCCCATTGAAAATCTTTGAGATGCTCTCGGCCGTGCTGTATCTTCACGTTTCCCACCTCCAGCCACTCTTATTGAGCTGGAAACTGCTCTACAAGAAGAATGGCGATTGCTTAATTCTGCGGTGGTTGACTACCTAATTGAAAGCATGGTCAGAAGGTGTAAACTTTGCATACAGATAAGGGGGGATCGCATAACCTATTAATGTCCTTTTTTTTTATTTTATGCTGTTTGTTTTCACTTTATACATAATTCTGTGTAAATCTCTAGTATGACATTATCTGATAACTTACAAAAATTTTATATTGTTTTCATTTCTTATACAATTATTGATTTTGTTTTATGTATAAATATATATGCTACTTTACTGCCAAATTTTTTGTGTCAATCAAAGCAGTATTTGTTGATTTTTTTGCATTTTACATCTTCGTGCTTAACTTTTGGAAGTGAGTGTATATAGTGTTGTGTGTGACAATTTAAAAAAAATATAATAAATAAGACAAAAGTACAAACTTAGATTTTATTGTTAATAAACTTTTTGAGGTCCAATCACTTAGCTTAGGTATAAAATAAAAATGAGTAACTCTCTCGAAACATTTAATTCTAAATCATTATTAAATAGTACTTTCATAATGTGTTTTTTGAATTCGTACTTTTCTACGCCAAATCATCTTTATTAGGATTAGTTATCGAAGATGCTAACAAAATTAGGTTGTTTTTGGTGTATATCAGTTAATTTTGAGCAATATAAGGATTTACTATATTTTATATTCGCAATAGAAAACATTTATTCACAAATTTATGTTAATCCAAAGCTACAACACTATCTAACAGCTAAATCGTATAAATTTGTTAAATTGCCTTTCGGTTCAAAAATTTCCAGCATTCAATATAATTTGGGTCACTTGAATTTAAAATAAATTCCTTATATTTTCTATCAAGTCTCGTATGATGCTATAGGTTAATAATTCCGATTTGGACCTCGAGTAGGTAACAATTAACATCTTGTAGAGAAATTGAAAAGATTAGCATTTTTATTATCCTCTCTAAATAACCTTGCACTGAACGAATCCTCAGAAATGAATATTAAATTTTTTAATCTATTAAAGCTCGGGACAGTATTAACTTTGGTAGGTAGTTAATAATATACGACCTATTTTTTTCTTCCTAAAGTTTGTTTACAAAAGATATATGACCAACTAGGGTGGTAGGAGTAATATGTAATCTTTTCCCTGTACGCTTAAATGTGAATTACAGTCGGACCTTTATATAACGAAATCGCTATATCCCGAAAAAAAATTCGTTATATAGAGGTTCATCTTTCAATATACTTTATAAACCACATAAAACAAATTATAAATTCATAACATATTAAAAAAGTAATTATTCAAACCTTTTTGCAAATTAAATCTTTTTATTTTATATATCTTACCTAGCAAAAAAGAAAGAAAAACTGCAAGAGAAAAAAATGAATGTCGAGGAATATAGTGTTATTTCAACATTAAGAAAATTTTATATACTAAAATTAATCAATTTTAAGGACATTCTCTAGCATGCACATTTTATAACCAGAAATTTTAAGCGTACATTATACCACATGCATCTCTAAATTTAATTACTGACAAAATCTGTTAATTTTGTTTAAGTTTTTATTTGAAAAATTAGGACAATTTTATTGTTCTAGGTGAGTTAAGACACCTGGTAAAACTAGTTCAAAGCCATTGATCACCATAAAATGTTTAGAAAGAATAACTTGAAATGTACAGAAATACTTTAAAAATAGTGAGAAGACAATTTGAATCACAAGAAAAAAAGTTCGTTATATAGAAAATGCTGTTTGCTATTGGGAGGTTATTTTACGAAGAAAATCGTAAAATGTTTTGGGGTCCATACAGAAAAATTCGCTTTATACAAAATAGGTTATTGTTAGGTTAATAGACATTTGGTCGCTATATAGAGGTTCGATTGCATTTATAAATGTCCCATAATATCGGCAAGGAAAGCTTAACCTATATCTAGTCTTCCTTTTTGAATAGCAAGCATGTACCCCGTGCAGTTTTTATTGCTTTCTTCCAGATATTTCAAAAAACACACTCCTTCAAATTCCCTAATTTCGCGAGTACACTTCTTTTGGAAAGCCAGCACACACAAGGAAGGAGTATTCTTTACATAATAATTTTCTAATGTAATTAAGTGCGTTTAAAATAAATTTTGAGGTTTTTTGCCTAAAACAACCGCATTTTAATAAAATTGTAAAAAAAAAATGTCATTTTAAATTATATTTTCAAAAAGTCTTCATGCGCCACTGTTACAACTCTGCCGTGCCATACTGTGGCGAGCGTGCCGGCCACCCCTGAACTAATGGTATGAAATTTTAATCGTTTGATAAAATAAATGTAATATTCCAAGAATAATAAATTCATTTTCTCGACCGAGTTATGTTCATCTAAAAAAAAATGCGCTATAAATTCCTATTATGTGCAATTCTTATGGAACCTTGATTTTTTTTTGTAATATGAAGAGAAGTATTTTTCTCTTTGTGGTTGTTTAACCACCTGTTTCTTTCTTCTTTTTTGTCATACAACAAAAAAATATGCTTATTTTTTGACAACATTTTTAAGATTAAATCAATTATATAAACTCAAATCAGCAGTCAAATGTTATAAATACTGAATTTAAAGAATTACGCTAATTTTTACTTTAATTAAAAAAATATTTTTCCGAAAAAATAAGCGAACTGGAAAGAAAACTTTGCTAAAATGTATATTAGATTTAAAAAGATAGTATTGTACTTGAAGTTAATTATTCTCTTAAAATATTTTTGTGTGCTAAATTTGAAAACGGAGAAACAAGCATCATCCAGTTCAACATCCCAACAAGGAAAATTTTTTCCACCTGTTTCCCCAGAATCTTTTCTTTTGGACCAACATTCATTGTCGGTGGGCAGAAACTCCTCTAAAAAGTTTTTTTCTGTCCATCGTAAGAGACAGCAAAATTCCTTTTCGGCCTTTTTTTTTCTCATTTACCGCCCAATGTCTTTTTATAAGGTGATCTATAATATTATGCCTGAAATTCAAATGAGATAATTTTCCTCCCAATTTCTGATATAAAACAAATGCATTACAAAATGATGTAAATAAAAGATGAAATATATTTTTGTACTATTTCTTGCCTCTTTTGTTATTGGGTAGTTTGTGAAATGTTGACTCATTCTATCTACACCACAAGAGAAGTCCGATAGCAAACTTTCATTACTTCAAGAAATTTCAGACTCACTATCAGAATTATTTTCTGTTATAGCATCTTTTGCGTTTATAATATTAGTAAGGATATTCAATAAACCGTTTTTAAATAGTTAAATGAATTGAAATAGAAAAAAAAATTAACACGAATCGGACCCTGGCCGTAGGCTTAAGCAGATGCTCTGACAACAGAGCCACGAACACTACGCCAAGAAGAGTGAAAAGTCCTTTTAAATAAAAGGAAATATATGAGTATAGATAGCTTTATTTCTATGGAAGTTATGCTTATTTAACTGAAATTTTAAAAAAAGAATACAAAACAAAAGAAATCTAATTTCAAGTAGAAATTTTAAAATTACAAAATTTAACTTGTTTATTGGATGTTGAATTAAAATTGTGAGCATTTTTTGAAAAGTTTTTTAAAAAAAAATTTTTTGGTATTTAAATCACTGATTTTAAAAGAGCAATGTATGAAGTTTTTTTATATATAGTTCAGACCAGTGGCGCACACAAGGGGGGGCCCCAAAGCCCTTGATTTTTCACCAATTCATTGTAATTTCAAGTAATTAGTACTTAAAAGTTTAATTAAATATTTGTTATTTATGACTAATTTTATTAATTAATGCTAATTATTCAACAATTAGTTTTTTGCTCCTGAAAATCAACAAAATCAAAAGGAGCACGAGACAAGAAAGGTGGATTTTTGACCCTGGACCCCCCTCGAAAAATTCCTGTGTGCGCTACTGGTTCAGACGGTTTTATTCATCACGATCATAAAAAATCAATACATAACGATTGAAAAATTTCGATTCATGATTACACAAAACACTGCTTTATTTTAAAAAATACAGTCGTACCTCCACTTAACGAAGTCGCTAATTCCCGAAAAAAAAAATTCGTTATGGAGGTTCATCTTCAATGTACTTTGTAAACCACATTAAACTATAATTTTAAACTCAGAAATACTATTTATTAAAAAAGAAATTAATCACACATTTTTCTAAATTAAGATTTATTTTATTCAATAGTGTAGATATATCTTACCCATTAAAAACTGCAAGGAAAACAAGAAAAAAGAATGTCGAGGAATGACTACATTTTCAACATTAAATAATTTTGTATTAAAATTAATTTTAAGGATATTTTCTAATTTAAATCATACAAGTAACTTTGAACATACATTATTTTATAATTAGAAATTCTCTTCAAGTTAACCTAGAAACGAAATTATTTCAAACATAGGTTGAATAGAAAAGTGAACCATCCAAATCTTGTCTATTAAATATACACACACATCCTTAGTGTTTTAAATCTTATAACCAATAAAGATAACTTCAATTAAGTTAGTTTGCAAATGATTTTTCCCATTCTCAATGTCACTTCGGACTAATATCAGATGCAGAAAGTTAACCATATAATAGACTTTCACACAGTAAATAGTCTGATAATAATCTCGTCCTATCTTCATAACTAGAGTAAAGTATACCCCCCACCATCAAGAGTAATTACTGTAAGATATAATACATCTTCACCTAATTTACTTTGTATCTCCAACACAGGGCCCAGTTATATATATTTTGCACAAAAAAATTACAGAATCTAAGCACTTGATCTATATAATTTGAAGCTAAATAGAAATCACTGCTGCAAAAATTCAATTTTGTTTCTATAAAGTAGAACTAGTATACAGAGCAGCCCCCCTTCCAGACAAAGTTAGATATAAATTAAGATTGCTACAAATTTAGCTCCAGAAATTTTATTTTCATTGTGTTCTATAAAGGTCACAATCTTAAAATTTTTAATTCTTAACTTTAATTTTCTTAATAAATTTTTTCTACTGCCCCTTAAATCATAACAAATTCTTCATTAATTATTCAACACCAACCATTCTGAATAGGGAATTAAGTTCTCAACCGAGATCATGTCCCCCGATGATCATTCTACTCAAGATTGCTACAAGTTGGATTAAATAATAAAGACATTTAATGCATCGTTAGAAAATGAAAACAATTCCAGAGTAAGAAAATCATTCTTTTATTTCCATATGAAAAATTGGTCAACATGCAGGAATGCTAGCAATGGAACGCTGATGTGTATAACTTAAGTTACAAAAATATTTAAATACGTTTCATCCTAGATCAGTTCATTATTAAAAGATGAAATTCTTGATCTCATCGTACAAAACAAGAACCAAAGCTCCACCAGTTCCCCTGAGGACATTAGAAAAGGCACCCTTAAAGAAAGCATTACCACCTTCTTGCTTGAGAATCTTAGACCAGCAGTCAATAGTGCTCTTGTACATCAGATCAGCCTTGGCACGCCCACTCTGCATCATCATACGTCTTCGGACAGTATCGAAAGGATAAGAAATTATACCAGCAACGGTGGTCACTGTTTGAGCAATGGCCCATGAGATTACAATTGGGGTATTCTTGGGGTCTGGCAACATACCCTTGGCAGTATCGAAAAATCCAAAGTAAGCAGCTCGGTAGATAATAATTCCCTGGACAGATACATTGAATCCTCTATATAAACCAGCCAGACCATCAGATTTGAAGATCTTAGCAAGGCAATTTCCAAGACCACTGAATTCTCTTTCAGCACCAGCTTTGCCAATATCGGCTGCTAAACGGGTTCTAGCGAAATCAAAGGATAGACAAAGCACAAAGATGTTGCTCCAGCAGCACCACCAGAAGCGAGGTTACCCAAAAAGTAACGCATGAATTGTGTGTTCTTGTCAACACCACCCAGGAAAACTTGCTTGTACTTATCTTTAAATGCAAAGTTTAAAGCTTGTGTTGGGAAATATCTGATCACATTAGCGAAATTTCCTCTCCAAAAACTTAGAAAACCTTGTTCCTTTGGAATCCTAACAAAACAGTCAACCATTCCTGAAAGAAAAAAAAAAATAACCATTTAACATAATCTATATAAAAGGGTGTAAAGATTAAGTACTGCAAAAATAAAAACTCTATAAGAGATAATACGCACAATGTGAAACTACAGATTAATAAACTATAAAAAGTATTCATTCAAATACATCAAAGAGATAAAATATTGCCCACATTTCAGCAGCTAACATTTCAATTATACATATAAACTACATCAGTTAAGATTTAAGAAGTCATAAGCAGAAAAAGTATAATTTACCCAGTGATCAGTTTCATATGTTTTCATTGTTAACCTTGTAACTGTCATGCCCGAGATAATCTCGGGCACAGCACTGGTGTTCGAAAATGTCACGCCTGAGTATTACTCGAATATATATCGGGAGACCTTTATTTCGGCTTCATCTTTGTCAAACCCGACTGATTCTCTGGAAAAGCTAATGTGCACCCAATTCAATAGATGACAGCACTTTACTAAAGACCTCAAAATAAAAAAATGAACATTTGATTTTTGCAACAAACAAATTTACAATTTGTGTACCCAAATCATCAAAATAACTCGACAGTTAAAGGGTTAATCAAAAGTCAAAACACTTCATGATTTCAAAGCAATACATGAAACTATTACTCCAATGAAGGACTTAAGCTTTTAGACTGTGTGGTCAATGACATTTAATGCAACAAGACTCCAAATTTTCATACGAGAATTCATCTTCCTGCTAGAAGATATTGTGGACCTTTTCTTGGCAACTTTTAGATTTAATCTTCATGCTGTAGTTTTGTTTAGGAAAATTCAAACCTTATTGGTTATCCTAGAGGCTTTGAAATATCAGATATGAAAATCATGAAGTGAAACACAGTAACACTCCTAAACAATCGAAATTATGATCTATACCAGTTACTAATATTAACAGGTGGTGCTCTTGATAAATGACTTATGCACTTAACAGATAAGAACAGAAATTTTTATTTTGACTTCTTTTTTTAATCTAATGAAAAAATACAGGAGCTGGCAACAGACTTCTAATAACAAGTCATTTTTTATACTTCTAGCATTTTTCGTTTCTTTTAGTTTACATCAATATAAAAACCCGATGGTACTTGCGTACCATTGCAACTTACAGCCCACATATGAAACTGAGCACATGGTTGCCAATACAGCTCGTACGACACATAGGAAATTGGGTTGGCAACTTCACGAGTCATTAATAGAGTTGGCGATTGTTGCAATAATACATTAGTACCAACACACAAGACATACATTAGTACAAGAACTTTTTATGGTTACAAATCAAGAATATTTACCCCAGTCAGTTTTACGATATTTTCAATATTCATCAAAAGTATCATGCTCGGAACATTTCCAAGATACTACTTACATTATGCAATATAACTGCTGTAAGGTTTTTTAAATATCCCAAATTCTGTAACAAGTAAAGGTATAAAGAGATGTATAACATCTACTCTAGATTATGTACATTATACAAGCTTTATTTAAACACCAATTGACCTGCACTAAAATAAACCTGATATTTTGTAGTTGTTGAATACAAATCAAAAAGATTGATTTACCTTGTCAGCTTACTAACATGATCTCAAGGTAATACATGTCGCACAATAACTGCTTTAACGTTTTAATAGATGCCATCTCAATTAGGTTACTAGTGAATATTTACTGGTCTACTTTACCAATTTATTCCTTTTGCACACACCTCTTGTAAATTCTACCTCTAACGATTCACTTGCAGTCTACTAGATTTTAAACCATACATGCAAGGTAAAACTGTTCATTAACTCTCCAAGTGGTCTGCACGTAAAATCCTGTTATTCCAGATATTCTTTTTCTGCCTTCAAGCAAGATTCCCGAAAGGGGCCGAGCCGCATTCTTAAAATACGGCTCAACCGCTTTTGAGAACCCCACCTGACGGCAAAAAAATACGTGCGGTGCATTTTAGAAGCATCTCAAGAATGGCAAGACTTTACGTGCAGACCGCTTAGAGGGTTAATAAATAAATGTAATACAGCTTAGTAAAATCTTGACCACTACAATTATTGAAGCCAAAGGAAGTATCGAGTTTCTGAAATACTTCCAAGTAAGAGAGATGGTATCTAAAATACAAAAGCATGAAAAAGATTAGAAATTCTTTCAGATTATTTAAATAACGTTGACCTGTTCTCTCGTTACTTTGATCTTTCTTGCATTCAAATGTAGGCACTCTCGCGGCCCCTTATAGAGTAATCCATTATTTACCTACCTCTTTCATTCAAAAGTAGAAAAATAGAAGAGGGGTGCAGTTCCTTAGTTTGATATAAGAACATGGTTAAATCCTAGGAGGGCTTTATGTTTTACAGAATTTGGTCAACAATCCTTTGCATGGATGTACAACATTTTTTAGGAAGCTGAAAGTTGAAGGAGGGAAGGGAGATGCGTTGATAAATTCAATTTGGACAATGTTTTTTTCTCACTATTGTATTTCAGAAGCAACATTTCTGTTTTCTTCTTGAAGCCATAATGGAAACCACATTTTTCTTTTTAGAAGCTCAACGAATAGATATTTTGTTTTGAATGCAAGAGGTAAGAAAGTAATGATTGCTGTGAATAAGCAAACAATTGAAAATATTTCAGTACAGATGTCCAAAATATGAAAATTTGTGTTCAAGAGAAATAGACATCGATATTTCACCAGCCAAAAGCAGCGATAATCAACCTATGAGGATAATCAACCTATGGTTCACGAGCCTTTTTAAGTGGCCTGGTCATGACCCGAGAAATTCTTTTATTCAAGACAATGTATTAAAAATTTAGTGGGAAATTCTTTGACAAGAAATCAAATATATTAATTTTGCTGGTAATGTCATACGGCTGTGAATTTATATTCTTTTTCTATTTGTAACAGTTAGTGATAACAGTTAACAGTGGAGTAGTGACAATATTATGGATTGAACTACTTTTTTAACAATTTTGAGGTCGACTGTTTTATTGTGAAAATCAAGCATGGATCAGTACTTGTTTGTTTTGTCAAGAAAGTGCTGTATTTAAAAAATACCAATAAACAGGAATCACTCAATGACACTTTTCCTCCAAGATCTTTCAAGAGGTGATACATAGACTTTAGATAGAACATTCTTTGCAACAGCAACAAAGTATTTTGTTTGTGATAATGTCACAGAAGTAACAAAGACATTCTAAAAAGTTTGTTATTGGTAATCATATGAAGCAGTTTACTGAAGCAAAAATCTAGTGTTTCCGAAATTCTTTACATTTAGCGTTGGTGACAAAAATATAAAAAAGTAATTCAAATAGCAAAGCAGGAGTCCCTGTTTAACCTCATGTTGCAGCCCGCATGAAATATGTATGCGACCCAGCAGAAAAAAAGTCGAGTACCCCTGGCCTAAAACATTCACATCGGATTATCTACCGATGAGTTTTAGAAACCATGTTTTCTTCACAAAAGCACGACGAATGGATTTTTTCTGAATAAAAGGCAAGAAAGTAATTGTTTTTAGTATGAAAGAAGGATTGATAGAATCTTGGTATGGATGTCCAAAATTTAGAAAGAATTACATTTATTTTTGTTTAGAGATGTTTCTATATTTTCTATTTTAAAACCCCTGTCTTTGACATTTTTCGTCTCTTGATGCCACTTTGAAAACCACATTTTCCCATCTTGTTTTAGTCCCCGACACCATTTAGCAAAAAAATTTAGTCGCCAAATGAAGCAGCGAGTTTTGCTAGGACTATGCCGAACATATCTACTTTTACAATGCAACAATATCAATTCTTCATATACCAATCAGGAATTTCTTTCTCTCCTTTAAAAATTCAAAAGGTACATTTACCTTGATGAGCTTTATGATGATTTCATTATTAATCAACAGTCCAAACATCTTAAAACACGTCAAGGTAAAATGTACACAACATACATGCAGTTTTCAAGTCTGATTAAAGAACATAACTACTTTCATAATTCACGTTACCAATTCTTCATATACTAATCTAAAACTTTTTTCTTAGCTTTATAAATCTAAACGGTGTATTTACCTCGATCCGATTTATCCATGATTCATTATAAATCAATGGCCCGGACGTTTTATCATGTCAAGGTTATGTACATTACGCAATAACTGTTGTAAAGTTTTAATAAATGGAGGAAGGAAAATAGGAGGGGACAGTTTCCAAGTTATTTAAGAACATATCGACTTTCGTTATGCATGTTATCAATTCTTCATGTACCTGTCGATAACTTCTTTCTTGCCTTTTAAATCAAGGTGTATTTACCTTGATCAGATTTATCCATGTTTCATTATAAATCAATAGCCCGGACGTTTCATCATCATGTCAAGGTAATATGTACATTACGCAATAACTGTTGTAAAGTTTTAATAAATGGAGGAAGGAAAATAGGAAGGGAGGGGGGCATAGTTTCCAAGTTTGATTTAAGAACATATCGACTTTCATTATGCATGTTATCAATTTTAATGAAAATTTGTCAAAACAACTTTTTTTCTTTTTAAATAAAGGTTTTTCCGTCGGTTTATCCATGTTTATTAAAATCTCCCAACGGCGGTTTGAATTAGGGAATAATTTTTGCTTTTTAATTGGTGGGGGAAATAAAGGACAAATTTCAAGTTTGATTTTGCCCATTCGATTTCCCATTTTTAAATTTAAATTTTTCGAAATTCCGCGATAACCCTTTCTGTTTTTTAAATAAAGGAATTTTTTCCCCAATAAAATTTTCCCAATTTTCATTAAAAAATCAATGGCCCGGACGTGTTATCATGTCAAGGTAATTAATTGGTAATTTTTTCGTAACCTATAAGTTGGGATAGTTAAATTTTTAAAGAACTGCCCTATTCAGTAAGTCGTTAGTTTATAAAAATCGCTCAAGATAATCTTAAGGACGAAATCAATCAACTTCATTAGCACAAATATGCTATTGAGCTATGCATAATACAACTTTTTTTAGATTTAATCCAAAGAAAATATAACACCAGATCAGTATGCGGCAGCAATACCAGTATCTCAATATTATACATAATTCTTTAATAATCCAGAAAAAATTAAGTTTAAGACTTTCCAATTCGAAAATCGCCTTTAAAACCACCCTGTCACCAAAATTGCGAACTTAACGCGAATAGTCGATTGTCACAGCATTTAAGCAGACCCAATATAAATTTTTACACTAAATTAAACCTTCTTTACGTTAAATTGTGAACAAATATAAAAATACACCTTAATGCAATATTAACCAGAGGAAATAAGCCTAGATACTTTTACTGACGACTATCTTAGCGCGGGTTTGTCCACGTGTCACAATTTTGAAATAATAGAGATATTAAAATTGACTATTACACCATTATATAGTTCAGATATGAAATTTTGTTTCGTAATTTTATTTAAACAAAAATAAGTATAACCGAGATAAAGTACGTGTGATGAGCCTAAATTATAAGCAATAGATGGTTAGGCCTAACTGGATCACAAGAAATTCAATTACTAAATTTTTCTAGTTGAAAAAAATGGGGGAGGGGAATGAATAAGACTTTACAAATGATTTTTTCTTCGATTTAAACTTAAATTAGCATTTTCAGAAACAAAGGAGCGTGCCGGCTACTTATGTACCAGTACATTAAATATGGCGGAGAGTAATACAAAAATTTTGCATACCTTTATACTGCTTATCGGCAGAAATTTGTTTAGATGCATGTTGTACTTGCAATAATAATTTTACACGTTCAATGGGAGCTACGGCTGTTTTAGAAATAGCAGCTGCCACACCACCAGCTACAAAATCCTTAGCAAAAGAGACGGGATCGAACCCTGACATCTTGGTACGTTGATCAATGTGGCACAGCTTCACGAACAGAAAGAAAGATGGCACAAGTTTCAAATCATTTTATGTACTTGGTATTTGATAATATCGCCAAGACAAGTTGATATCATGGCAACCCTGCCAGAAAGCTTTTAACATTTGCTTATTTTGAAAAATGTCTAGAATATAGTTGTAAATTTAAAGTTTTTTTTATTTTTTTATAATTTGAAAATAAATAAATCAACTTTACATCATAAAGAAAATGTAAGTTTCATTTTAGAGAAAGAAATAATGAAGCATGCACCGGTTTTGCGGTTTGAAGTCGGAAACTACCATTGCTCAAAAAAGTGTTTAAATGGTTTTATATAGGATATGGAATAATGTAATTTGTGTGTGATAAATGAGATATTTTATAATAACAGGTAAACCGTGTAAGAATCAAAGATATACTGATTATATTTTTTAAAAAAATTAACATATTGGGTTGCTAAAAAATAATTTTTTTTTAACTCTTAAGTGCCAAATAAGCGATTCCTTGCCATAAGTAGTACACTTACAAAAAAATATCATTGCCAGTCCTAAGAATGGAATGCCTCATTTCTAATAATAAGGCTTGGTAGAAGTGTATTATTATTTCGCAAATAAAATATAACTATCTCCTTTGAAAAATGTTTGGATAAACTTTATAAATATCATGAAAAAACTGGATAACTAAAAGTGATTTGTTTTGAAAAGAAAAAATACTCCTTTCTCAGTATTGAGTAGAACGTGTAATACACATTGCACACACAGGACAATGGGAATAATATTCAAATTATTTGGTCAGAAAAATTTGAAGTATTTTATGATTTCATAGACACAGGTTATGTTTGCCAACGTTTAAGCAATATTTGAAGACAACCTAGTGTTTTACTCTCCAGAGATTAATAAACATTCGCATTCCAAGCGAGTAATTTTTTTTTCAGATTTCTTTATGCTTATATAGCATTTATCCCTTTCATACCTTTCTATTAAATTTATCAATAAAACTGCTGAAAAGTATTGTTACAGCAGCTTATGTTTTCAGTAACAACCAAAAAAGATAATACGCATGTTTAATCACATAAATATTTGCAGTTAATGTACTTAATTTCAAACAGAACTATGGGTAAAAACGTAAATCACACCTTTGAAGGTGCAACAAATATTTTGAGCTTAGAGTAGGGGTACTCAACCTCTTTTTCTGCTGGGCCGCATACATATGTCAGCTATTTCACGCGGGCCGCAACTTGAGGATAAATGGGGGAGAAATGCTTTAAGACCAAGCTAACATTAAAAATTTAAAATGTGGAAAATTGATCAAAATTTTTATATCTCCTCTGTTTTTCTTTTTTTAATTATTATTTTTTATTTTTGTCACTAACACTAAATCGGAAGCAATTAAGAAACTCTCCTTCACAATTTCTATATCAGTAAACGGTTTCATATGATTACCAATGATATAACAAACTTCATAAGATGTCTTTGTTACCCCTGTGATATTACCACTGACAAAACACTTTGTTGCTGTTGTAGATTATTTTAGAAAGCCTATTTATCACCTCTTCAAAGAGATCTTCGAGGAAAAGTGCCATTGAATGATTCCTGTTCATTGGTATTTTTTATATACAGTACTTCCGTGACAAATCAAACAATTACTGATGTATATTAGTTTTTCACTACAAAATAGTCAACCTCCCAATCGTCTTGAAACGATATAGTTTCTTTCAATATATTTCATTTGCAAGATGTGAAAGATAGTTACAAATTAGTTCCACCCATAAAGTGGTCACTACAACACTGTTGTCTGTTATCCCTAACATAACCGTTCCAAATAGAAGAAGAATATCAAATATCGTTATTAAATATCGTAAAAAAAAGTCTATAGGAAAAGAAGACAAAAAAAAGACATTATCATATATTTAAGATAGACTAGTGTTCGAAATTAGAAATTTTCTCTTTTGGATGATTATTACTAGAAGCATTAGTGAGATTTCAATAAAATGAGGTATGCTCACAGAATAATATAATGCAAAAAATTCATAAAACAACATAATGCACGTGCATGATCGTGTATACGGCATGATCTCTTTCTCGTGCGCTCGACTCATCAAAGTAAGAATGTCTAAAATAGAGATTACAAGATAGAACAATGGATGGTTTAGTAGGAATAAAGGGCCCCTTTCAGTA
This sequence comes from Trichonephila inaurata madagascariensis, assembly GCA_019973955.1. Lineage (NCBI taxonomy): Eukaryota > Metazoa > Arthropoda > Arachnida > Araneae > Nephilidae > Trichonephila > Trichonephila inaurata. The sequence continues at coordinate 33,252 of BMAV01020039.1, forward strand.
GCGTAACGGAGAATATTAGAGCCTTTCTGAAAAGTCAGGTATTGAGCCCCAAGCTGGATTTTGCAAAGGGTTTGTACTTGGCGTCAATCAAGCTTTGGGCCCCTTAAAATCCCTGCACCTCCCTCCACGGTGTGGGGTGTACGCTACGCCATTAGCCCCCTTTTACAATTATAAAATTTCAAAGGAGAATTCAAATTGAAAATAAGACGGTTCATAAGCCCTTGTGGGAATCGGTAGCCAGCCACGCTGTGTTCTGGTCCTAGAAGATTCTGAGAAAGGTAAGCAAGTTGTAACTGCTGTCACGGCGACCGCGATAGTCTAATGGTCAAGGTCACGGACTCGTGGCTAGCATGTCATGAGTTCGAGCCTAGTATAGGCCAATGAAGACCCACCGTTTAAAGGGGGTCACTGCACGTTAAATCTATCTCGAAGCACAAACGTATTCCCGCTGGTGTGGAGGTGAGGAGAGGGAGGTGAGAAAGCTCAGGTGTCATCCTCGTTATTTGACTATGATTCAAAAATAATGAGATTCATCTCTAATAGCCCTCGTGCAGCTTTATAGTACGACGTAAATATAACTGGAAACTCGCAATTACCCTCCCAAATATTCTTTTCGGGAAAAGTGGTTGAAGATATGTTTATTCAATCTACACGGTGAGCAGCGGCGTAACGGAAAATATTAGGGCCCCCAAAGTCAGATTGTGTGCCTCAAGCTGGATCTTACAAAGGATTGCAGAATCATAACATTGGCTTTAAGCCCCCAGAATCCTACCCCCTCTAGCGATGCTGGGGTGTACGTTACGCCACTGAAAGTGAGTAACTTCACTTTCTAGAGATTCATCAACCAGGTGAGCCCTCTATAGACATGTATTGTCATTCATAAAAATGAAATTGATGCCAACTGCACTCTTGAAAAGGCAAACACAAGGATTTAAAATTTCATCCCTATAACTCACACACACACACACACAGCAGTCTTGTCTCAATAACGTTGAGGGACTGTGAGCCCTCCATTACGATGCCTGCTCAAACCACCATGACATTTTGAATGTGTAACCAATTCCTTTCTCGGATACTTAGGACCCTTTAATGAATCTCTGACCAGGGCCGGCTCTAGAAGTTTTGCCACTCCGGACAAAAATGGAAAATGCTCGTCCTTTCTTTCCAAAGCAAAAAATTATAATTAAAAAAAGATAAATTGTTCACACATAGACATACACCAATAAAACTTACTTAAATCCTTAAAAAGGATATATATTTCACACATAGACATACACCAATAAAACTTACTTAAATCCTTGTGAAAATAAGGCATATATATATATATATATATATATATGCCGTAAAATCCGGCGTATAACGCGCACTTTTAACACAAAAAATAACATCGAAATTTACGGGTGCGCGTTATACGCCGGGTATAAAAAAAACGAGCTTTAAAAATAAAAATAAAACAAAAAGATGCGCAAAGAAAAAAAACTAAGAGTTCTACGTAGATTGGAACATTGTTTATTTAAAGAAATGACATTCCTTATAAACTTTAAGGTAGTATTTCTAGAAGCATACTATTTTTTCAAAAGTCTGAGGTAACACCTCAAATAAATGACTTCAAAACACAAGAACATTGCACACATATATTTCAAGTTTCTTTGTAAAAAAGGGGGTGCGCGTTATACGGCGAATATACCTAAATATTAAAAATTGCAGCTAGTAGGTATAGGTTCGCGTTATACGCAGGATTTTACGGTATATATATATGTAAAATCTTAAAAAATACAAAATAATTTGAAATTAAGGACATAATTACTTTTATTATTTCAAACTAGTGAAATGTAAGATAAGAAATCGTTCACTTCAGCTGGCCAATTTCTTCGAAAAAGAGTCTACTGATGGTGGGGATCACAAGCTTTTATTTTAATTTGAAGTAACTACACTCAAGACTAAAATAAAAATCTCCTGTGGCGCCTTCTATCTATTAAAAACTCTTAGTAACCCTGTCCCATTTTGGATAACTGACACCGGACATCGTATGGGTGAAGAGAATGTCCATTGGGACCCCACCCCACTCTCCTGGATTGGGGGAAAGTTACTAGTGAAACACATCAAATTTCCTTATGTAACATATACTCCAGCCTTGAATCCTTCGAGTTTCAATGTATAAGAAAACTAATCATTAAACATACAGAGTACAAAATAAGATACGTTAAATTAAATACCAAATTCACACCCAATAATATTTCAAGAAATATTTTATTACAGAAATTTTTTTTGCAACAGAAAAAAATATTTTCCAAATTCACAATCCAAATGCCGTCCCTGCTCTGATTCTCAAGAGAAAAATTATGGAATTCAAAATTATACTTACATATATTTTTAACTAAATTAAAATTACTGTTGAAGTCAGAGAACATTTGAATAAATAACCTCGAAAGTATTTCATTATACAGTAGAACCCTGTTGTTGTGCGGTCTTTTTTTATACGATTTTATTTTTATACGGTAGTCGGCTGGATGGCGTGGTTGGTTTGTCGCTGGCCTTCTATACCAAAGGTTGCGGGTTCGACCCTGACCCAAGTCGATGGATTTTCATGATTCAGAAAATTGACAGCAGCCATCTCGTATGATTATACGGCATGTAAACGATCCCTAGGAGCGACGGTGCTATAGGCAAAATTAAATTCTAGTTCAGGTTCGCATTGTCAGAGCTCAGGTGCCTCCCTCTAGGGAGGAAACTGGGCGTCAAATTTACCTGCGGCGATAGGTATCCGCCAATATGGCGCCAGACTATAAAGAGATACCAGCTTTCGCGGTGAATGTACTAGGTAGATTGATGAGCTCTGTTCATAATCTGCCATTAGAAATAAAAAATAAATTATGCGCTATATGAATTTCAACGGCTTTTTGTGGGCACTGTAACGTTTTCTATCAATGTACATAAATATACACTTCAAGACGTTCTCTTTATTTGTTATACACAGTCTCCCGACAATGCACTTTCAATTGCTTTCTCTCAACGAGCTAGCAGCACGTGCTTGGTTGAAGATGAAACTGTCAATGGAAGCGACATTATCAATATTATAATTTTAGTTTAATAAATGAAGACGAACAAGAATCACCAGATTCTTTGAGAGTGGATAAGAATATACCTACAAGGATCTAGCTTTCCAACAAATCATAAAAGTGTTTTTTCAAAATAGAAATCAATTCTGAAAGGAATTTGAAATTCAAAAAAAAAAAACATTGATCATACATATCTGGTTATCGTGACGTTTACAAGCAACTGACCAACCCATCGTCGTAGAAAAAACTTATCGCTTGCTTCGTGGTGCCAAAAAATAAATCAATTGAAATCGCATCTTCAAGTGACGAAAGCGATTTTGAACTTTTTATTACAGGAAGATACACACTTTGCACACGTAGCAGTGAATTATGTACAAGGTGTGACACACACAAAACGAGACTAAGTGTGTATAAAAGTTGAGTTGGCAACAATTGTTTTGGCGACGTCATCTCACCCACCTCCTCTATCCATGTGGAGTCACAATCGATCACGTCAGTTGGGAGTACTGTAGGCGCGTAGCTATCGCCGTATCAATGATACGGGGCCCCAACATGTGTAACTACAGTCCCACTAACAGGCTCTCATCTAAAAAAACGGACCCGAAGGAATTTTGATACAGAGTCCCCTCAGAGCTAGCTACGCCAGTGGAGTACTGCGTCATTAATTGAACACGTGCGACTGGATTCTGCCGGAAAAATGTCGAATCAACATCAAGTGTATTGAAGCTACTTATCTACCTACAAATAACTACCACTCTCTAATAAGAAACTTTATTTACAACTACTATTCATTACTAGTATCTCATACCTCACTAACTGTCTCTAACGCTCCTCTCTCTCGTCCTACATACAACTCCCAGCACTTCCGAGGCTACACTTATCTATTACCTTAACATCAAGTTCAAGAAATCAGCCGCAAAAACATTTCAAATATTAACCGAGGCTTATGGAAATGAAACTTTGTCTTGTGCACATATGTTTGAGTGGCATAAGTGGTATTTTTTAGGCGATCCCTCATCACTGCATTAAAAAAAAAATTCTGTACTATGTAGACAAAAAGTTGTTTGTTATATGCAAGTATTTATAAAATATGCAGTACCGCAAAAAAACAACAACCAGGATTTAATATATATTGATGTAATTATTAATTGCTCGGATTGAACGAGCTAAGTAAGAATTAGGAAAATCGCCATCATATATCTAAGAAAAATAGGGACTCAAATTTAGTCAGAATTACTAACTATCGTGATAATCAAGCAAAAAGCTAAAATTTCAACTAAAACAATAGATATTGCTTTAAGTTATAATTATATCGTTTGATTATTTAAAGGGTATTTTAGAAGTATACATTTCAATTCATCAAGTAAAAATTTTATTTATTTCATTTTTTCCTAAGAGAAATTGCTTGTATAGTTTCTTTTTCAAATACCAGAGATATTTTGACATAGTCTATACTCATTACAAACTTTTCTTTTTAATTTGCATTCGTAATATGTTTATGAAGTTAATTTCCCTAAAACACATATTTATGCTGTGTCAATATGTATGCGAATGTTTAAATCTATATGCAATGATAATGAAATGTATGATATAAATTAAATTGATTAATGTATGATAATGAAATTAATTTCTCTGTTAAGGTAAAATGAAATTACATATCTCATAGGCCTATCTTAATTCCCGTATTTGAACTATTGCCATTGAACCAGACTTTGATCTTTTGCACATTTTCAAGTGATGATTTTATTTTCAGAACTTGAAATATTGAAATTTGTTGCTTCGTACCAAGTTTGATTTGACTATTTCAACTGATGAGCATAGATTTCTGCTACGTGATGCGAACCGTAAATTCACCACTCCTCTATATTCGCAATTTAAAAAAAAATATATTACTAATTTGTGATACTCTGCTTAAATTTCTAACAAATTCAGCATAAAATAAAAATTTCATGCATTTTTTTTTTACAACGCAAACTCCTTAATAGATTCATTTGTGGCCACTGTCATAAGTTCAAGCTGAAGAGGGGGTTGACGCAGGTTAAATTTGTCGCGGTGAGATAGTTTGGAGAGGTGGTGCCAGCATTGACAGAGGGCGAGAAAGTTGGTATACTTTCAAATTAAGGCTATGGACTCTCTCCACTAAGAAGTGTCATCTCATTTAAATTGGAATTATCTCTTCTGGCTCCCACGGAATCTCTAAAAAGAGAAATGTGCTACCTCTGTCATCACTGTTTTAGTTAGGACCATGGCCTGATGCTGTAGACAGCTCTGTCGTCTCTTACATTTACGGCACCCAAGACTATCACCCCTGTGTTCCCCTCCCTACGCTATGTCACAGCAAACAATATCGCGTTTTCGATTTTAGGTAAACTGAAACTTGTCTCACGAGAAATTTTTAGCTGTTTTCTGATCACAGTAAGCAAAGAGAAAAAGTGGTATGAATGAAAATTGGATAAGAATCATGCATCAACAAGTTGTTGGGCATGTTTAAACATTGGAACCAAGACTAAAAGAAAAATTTAAATGTACTAAAAATGGTGAGTAAAATCCCCCAAAGAAAAAGAAAAAAACGAATAAGAACAATGCTAAAGAGCAAAAATTCCAGAGCTAGTACATGTCCAAACGACCAATCAAGTGCAAATCAGAGTTCAAAAGAAATTAAGATTAATTTTATGGATACTTTAGAAGCAAAGAGTATGAATTATTCTCCAGTATGTGTGTGAGCATAAGTCATTCTTAAACACTTATCAGAAAGTTAGCTCGTAACTCTTTATACCTTTTAAGTAGCTTTATTATTTATCTGAGCAAATACTTTTATATATAAGATTCTTTAAGGGTTAGATCACAAAGATATGAACATTTATTCAAAACTAGAGAAACATTTATTAGAAACAAACAATTAAATCTACTGTAAATACAAAACAGAAAGGAAAAACACGAGTTATTAATCGAGTTGGCGAATGTTGCGATAATACGTAAGTACCATCGTGTCCAACTTCATCAGTTTCCGGAGAATCAGCAACATAAAATAAAATGTATTTTCTAAGTCTTCAAATTGATTACATTTCTCCTAAAAACTTGTTTCATTCCCTGTAAAAAATATTTTTTTAATTACATTTTCTTCAATATTGAGAATATTTTTAAATATTGCATTTAGAAAACGTTTTTGTACTTGAAGGAAATATTCCATGTTCACTTTCAAATCTTTGGAGAAAGTCTCAGGTTTTGTCATAAATATTTTCATACATCATTATTTTTATTAATTTATATTTTTTTTTATTAATTTTGTTGAAATACTGCGAGTGATGTCACATAAAAATATGAAATTGTTTACCTAATTAATTTGTGAAAATTCATCCTAATTGTTTTGCTTTCAAAAAGCTTTACTTCTAATAAATTTACAAACCAGTTGAGAACTTGACAGCAACTGAACCATCTTACATAGTTGTATGTCATAATACAAAATATTTATACTCAATTTCTAATAATTGTGCAAATTCTCATTTAAAACCTCTTATATTTATAAAGTTGATGACCATTATTTATAAAATGCATGATTTGGGAAAATATTTTTAAACTCTCTTAGGATGCATAATATACTGGTATATTAGGCAGACTACACCTAAACCCCAAAACAACATATTTTTAATTTTTACCATTGAGATTACCCCTCGGCACCTTCAGCTAAATGTTATTTTAGAGTGTAGCCATTTGCAAGAGAGGCCTGTCTGGGTTCTCTGCTGGGAGCATTACATATTGTACTTAATTCTGATAAATAGTTTTCAATGCATAAGTAATGCCATCATGTATATTTGTTTAATCTATGTCAAATTTTCAGTGGAACAGCTGCTCTGATTCAGTTTTTTTTCTGCAAATAAAATTACCTCCCTTTTCATACCTGTGTCATAGTTGAACATGTCCTGATGTTATTAACGATATCTCTGTTTAGGTGATTAAAAGAAAGTTTAAACAAAACAAAAAATTCCTACACACAAGCTGGCAACTATGTTTAGGATAGACTGAATATTGCAGAATGGGATAAGTCATTGTTTCAAGTGGCCAGAATAGGCAGTTGCATTTTTCCTTTTGAAAGGGTGGAAGCTCAATTTCACCCATCCAACAAAAGTTTTGCCTTTGATTCTAAGCCACACTCGATTTTCAATAGTATTAACACTGGAAAAATAGTGCGGCTCAGAATCAAGTAAATATGGTATTTTATAACATCATTTTCACGAGTGTTTGTAATCAAGTCTCAAAACTAAAATATAGTGAAAAGTATCACTTTGAGATATTTAAATTACACTCAATTAATTTAAATATTCGGAAAAGAATATTGAAGGAGAGCATATTATAGAAATTTGCTCCATAAGAATAAATTACAATTTCAATTGTGAAATGTATGAATTCTATTACAATGAATTACTAGGAGAATACTTTTAGATAATGGAGAAATAAAGAAGTGAAAGGAATTTAACAATATTTTTTTTAATAAAAGTGTTTCCAATTAGATACAACATGACGCTACAAACAAAAGAACAATTTTTTTTATGTAAATTAAATAAAATTGAAAATAAATTGTGCCAAAAAATATATGTTTACAGGTAACTGAGTGCAATACTTAAGAAGAGGATATAATTAAAAATAAATTTAAGTGCAAATAAAATCTTAATTTTAATTACACATAAGTCTGGGTCATATACTAAAGCAATGCAAAATGTATTTTGATAATTGCTATTAAAATAAATCCTGTAGCTTTAATTCCATGAAAGATATAAATTATATTTCCATTCTGTTTAATCTGAAATATCTTTATAAATATTCAGAACACAGTTGAATAAAAAATGTTGATTTTTTTAATTACCAATATATAAGCAATATTACAAGTATGAAATTCAAATACAATAGCAGTTTAGAGTGATTAGAAAAAAAAACTTATTGAAAAACTTTGATTTTAATAAAATACATTTGATTTCATTAAATACATTTCTTTTCAAAGAACAAAAATGACAAATGTAATAATAGTTTTTGCTGCCATTTAGTTGCTTTCCTCAGCATTCAGTGTAACAGATTTGCACAGCAAACAGTGTATAACATTAATTATTATAAAAAAATTCCTTGAACAGGTTTAAAATTTACTATAAAAATGAAAACAAAAATATGTCCCTTCATCATATGTTTTACTTACATGAAGTTAAATGAAATAATTTTATTATAATTTTTATGTGGGATGATATTTTCATAATCAGAATCCATTCAAAGTAAGGCATTCTTAATATTTTAACTGCTATTTCCATGACACAAAATGAAAATGACTCGATAATTATTAGCTTTTTGAAAAGCTCGAGAAGTTTTTTTTAATTTTAAAAAAGTCTTATGAATATTTACACCATAGATCTATTTGGATCTCCAGCAATTTTATCAATTATCTGTAAAAAAAATGAAAAATATATTTTAATAAATAACATCATCATCATAAAACACACAAAACAGTTACTATATTCAAGATAAAAAATATATATTACTCATGTATTACACATTCTTAATATTCTTATTCACATATTTCCTACACTGATTCTTAGAAAAACTATTTCTTTCATATACATAATCTTTGGATAAAAAAAACATGGATATATTTAGTAATTAAATATTTTATCCATTTAATAAATCATACCCAAAGAGAATATATAAATATAACATGATTAACTGGAATACTTTATCAGAATAGTTTTTCCGACTTTGGAAACAAACTTGTGTTTGTTTTAAGAATAGTGCAGTAGCAGTTTCATTGTAGTTGATAAAACATACTTTATAATTTTTTTAAAAATGAAAAAAAAAATTGCGAGAAGCTTGTATTTTAAAAAGAAGTCTTAATCTTTAAAAATGTTTGATTGATTAGAAGTACAAATTATAGAGTAAATAATAAAATAAATATGTATATAAAAATAAAAAATACAAACCAAATACATCATTAAAATGGGAAGTACACACCAATGTAAAAAAATAAAAATAACTTTTCTCTATGTTATTCACATGAATTATATTAAGGGAGAGAAATCATTAGAGGAAGGGAACAACAAAAAATAAGCTGCACAGGTTGCTGTGATAGCTCTCATTTAAACATTTGCAATCTCAACCTCATGCAACTTGTCTTACATGATTAAAGATTTCATATAAATATAGTAAATGCAAGCAATGTTATAAATGTGCACTATTTTATTTGGTTTTAAGAATTTTTTCTTATTTAGATATGATTGACAGTAATTCAATTTTCACCAATATTTGGTTAAAAAAATATTTAAGGACAATAATGACATTCCAAACATTAAAGAATCTTTACTCTTTACCCAAAGAAACACTTTTAAAGATAAAAATTAAAATATTATGTTCTGAATTTAAAAAACACTAATTCAATACCTTATGTTGTGTATATATTTCGCACATCAATATAAATTTATAAATCTTAGGAATTAATATTCACATTTTCACAGCGAAATATTTTATTATTGGCATTAACTGAAAATTATCATTAGATCTTCAAGAACTTGTATGTCTTCAACATGAATCAGTTGTAACAGAAAATACAGAATTTTTTTGGGCTAATTTATGGTTTTGATTCACTTGAGAATTACATGAATGTTTTTAGGATTTTCCTTTATTAATTCCTCCATCCTATTTGTTTATTATTTTGAAAAAAAAATCCATTTATAAAATTAATTAAAGAAATATAATTTAAATCTTAAAAATCAAATAAATTTATTTTGAAAATGAATATACAAGGTGCTATCCAACAGTTTCAAGAATTTTTAAGTTGTTCTTTCCAATAAGAAAATTGTCTCCTTCAATGGATTCACTCTTCCCATCAATAACTTGTTGCCAGCATTTCAGTCATAAATGGAAGTACAACTAGTTATGATGTCAATGTCAAGATGTAGCAAACACATCCTGTGGATCTCTATAGTAATCCCTCTTGAATTTCCTCTATGTTATCAAATCAATTTCCCTGTAATTTTATTTTCACAATGGAAACATAAAAAAGTTGCATGGTACTAGGTTCAGCGAGTAAGGTGCATGTAGTATAAGTGACAACTGGTTTGGGAGTTTCTCCTTGCATTTTTGGTCAATGATTATAAAAATTAACAGTGTTCTAAACAGCATTGTCAACAAACAAATCTGTACTTGTCTTACAACCATGCCACTTGACACAATGCCAACCAAAGGCCAACTAATAGTCCTTCAAGCTATGAGCAATTTGTACATATTATTCAAATTACTGGAACTTTTGGGCAGCACCTGATATATTAATGAATCTGTTTTGTTTCTTCATTAAAACCAATTCAAATAAATATATATAAAACAACTGAACATAGAGAAGTCTTGTTTTAAAATGTTGATGAAATTAAATTAATATATATTTAATTAATTTTCTTAATGCTTATGTAGCCAGTATTAAGGGGAAAAATATATTTTACTTCCTTCCAAAGAACTTTTTCTACCTTACAAAATTACTAAGACATCTAACTCTTGTTGGTAAACCAAATGAGTTTTATAATACATATATATAAGAACATAAATGCTCATAATTTATTAGTATATAAATTATATTTAGACTGCAAATGTCTAAATGTTGTCTGAATAAACAAAGTGGGGCTGATAGTCAATAAAATATTGGGCTTACTGGGCTAGTTAAGATGACAGAATATTTTGTCACGCCGAGCTTATCTGAAAGATAGAAACATGATACTTTAATTGATACTTTTGATCAAACCTGTCTGAATTTTTTTTCTTTGGTACAACACAGAACAGTCATTTAAATAAACATAAAAAGTTTAAATTTTAAGTTATTAGCATTATTAATGGGGATATATTTTTTTAATGAATATTCATAAAATTTTAAAGACAGTTAAAATATTTTTCTGATACACATGGATTGGAAATCAACACTATTTTAGTCAACAGTGTAAAATGTAGTCAAGTAATTTACTAGTCACCAGGAATTAATTATCAATCACAGGTGTGAAATTAAGAGGAAAAAAAAAAACACCACTTGTAAAAGTTACATCTCTATTAATAGCAAATGCATCCAATTCAAATTAATTGCTATTAACAGATTGAGAATATTTGAAAATAGCACCCCTATTCATATCTGCAAACAGTATAAATATGAATTCGACGCATTTTCTTCACAGTCCCTATAATTGATAAGTACTTATCTATGCCTAAAATAGAAAGACAATTAACATTGTTTATCCATAAGTGCTTTGATGAAACTATGGATGATGAGATGCTCTTTGAAGCAATTTTATATTTCCTTTTAGATTTCTTAAAAATTCAGTGCTAATGTGATTTTTTCATAGTGGGACAATGACGTTTAACCATACAGATCCCTAATTTAACATTTATGTTCCAAAAAAAAAAGAGGTGCAGATTTCATATTAATATTTATTATAAATTGTTATACTAAAGAAAATTTTTTTTATTTATCTACACTTCATTGTATTTCTAACTGCCTTAATTGCATTTTTTTTATTTTGAGATAAACTAAAATGACAATACTCATTTTTGTTTTTATTAATAATTCTCTTAATTACATAGACGCTGGGATTTCCCTAGATCTAAAACATTATCACATGGATTTCATAAGAGAAAATGCAGCTTTAAAGTAATCAACTAAGTGTACTAAGAGTGAGGTATTTCTGCATTTTAATTATCTTTACAGTTATTTATCTATTTTTATGTTCTTTGCAGCAAAATTATAATTCTTTTTTGAATGAAATGTCCCCCCCCCCTAAAAAAAAGTATTCTTCCAAAAATTAATTTTAGTTTTGACAATGTGGTTTGTGTTCCATTTTGCCTCAATATTGTTGATTGTGGATTAATCAAGATGAAGCCTAAGTTGTTCCTCCCCCTTTAATTAATGCAAATTTAATTTCTTTTCCAGTTGAAAACTGCCTGCTATATATTATTTATGAAAGGATTTTATGAAATGTTTAGTGGTAGTTTTATGATATAAAAAAGCCTTGGCTATTCTTCACCCCTTTCTTTCTCTATTTTAGATTTATTGCTTCAGAGTCAGCAGTCCAGAAATTAACTACTGTTGCCAACACTTTTCTGTTATAATTTGTATTCATATTTTCATTAGTTAATTTCTATTTCTGGTAAGTTAATTTTCAATTAAGATTAAAATCTATGTCTGTGTGTAAAATCATTTTTTCATTTGAGCCAAACTACAATTCATTGAAATTTTTTTAAAAAAATGGAATCAACAGCCATTTAATGCAATGCTTGCTAGCTGAATTTTATTTTTAAAAATTTAACCTATGCTGAAAAAAAATATCCTACATCAGCTAATTCATAATATTCAGAACATGATATTTTATCAATCATTAACAAATAATAAATTATAATGTATGCAGAGGAATTCAAAATTAAACGTGTTCTTAGTTTTATCATTTAGTAATATCACAAAACCCAGAAAGTATATAAATAACCATATCAATAATCAAAGGTACATATTTTCTGTGTTCATTTTTGGGAAAGTTTGACTATAAGGAGATAAAATATATTGCTGAAAGTTAGTATAAACAGCATTATTAGTTATGATTATCATGCAAAGCAAATGCAATAATAGCATATTTAAACACATTTAAAGGTTAAAAGAATTTTTCAATAAAGAAATGCCTTGCTTTGCATTCAGTCTAATAATTTAAAAACAGTTCACTTTACCCAACTTTATATTATATAATGGAAAAACTTACCTTATTTAATATTGGAAAATTTAAGATAGTACCTAAGACTGGAACTCTCCTTAAAAAGTTGACCACAATGGGTAAAAATCCACTAAAAATATCAAATTACTAATTTAGTATAAAAATTATTTATGAAATACATATAAATAATACATGAGAAATAAAATATTTATGCATGTAAACAAAATAATTTAATAAAAAAAGTACTAATATTTAAAAAAATCAGTAGTATTGAAACAAGATAGACACATAAATACAATTTAAAGTCAATTTTCAAAAATATTAAAGTGCTTAGTATTATTATCAAGGCAAATTTTACCATGTTGTGCAATGCTACAGTACAATTCTTATCTAATTTATTGAATATACCCAGGAATTGTTTCAAAGGATTATTTATTAAATTTACTTTAATGATTGCTTTTTTTAAAAATTATCATTAGTAATTCCATAAATATCTGCAATGGAATTTGTTGATAAAGGGGTACATTTTAATTTCTTAGCATATTCTTCCCTATGAATTACATCATTTTTGTTACAGCAGGAAGAGCAAGTATTTCACTGATGGTGCGTGGCTTTTTATCTTATTCTATTAACAAAGAAACCTTTTAAGAGAAATTCTAAAAATGTATCATTAAGTGTAACAATTTTTTTTTTAATGTTTAGCTTGAGTATTACATGGTTTCAAATGTTATTCATAAAATTGTAGTAGTTTGTGTTCATATTCAAGATGTTTAATTTTGTAATGACTTATTACCACTGCTAGTGCTATAAAAGAATTAGATGATATCTCATAACATGATACACATTTAGGATGAGACTTATCGGCAACAACCTTAACTTACATTTTAAATAGTTTGCTCAATAATTTTGAATTTTCTGGTACATTTTTTTGAACACACAGTAAGGATCTAGCACCCACGCCTGGCAAAAGATGTGTGCCCAGCCTGGAGATCTGGCAGCAGGTCACAGATATATATGAGGCCCAGGCAACGAGAGTAGACAGGACAAGAGCAGTCTGAACTATACAAGAGAGAGGAAGCCAGATGCGGAAAAACGTAGTCGGTTAAGAAAGGAGAGGAAGAAAGGGGTAACAATGGATGACATTGTGTCTTCAATCCAACTGAATTTTTTGAATGTACTTGTTTTGTGCTGTGCCCCTTAGTATGATGAAAATAAATAAATGGGACTGAATGTTGCAGTTGTTATCTTTTCCATTTGAACACCACACTGGTCATCAATCCTCAAAAAGAACCCTCAACCTTACACACACCAAATCACTATCTTTATTTCTTGGCATAATCGCTAATGATTGTGTATTAACAGCTTCAAAATAATCTGCTATTCTCTGCAGGTAAATTTTTAAAAACCATTTATTTATTTTACAAGGAATTCAAAATTAGCATATATATAGCATTTAAGAATCAACTATTGTTGCTATAAAACACACTACTACCTAATACATAATCATCATGCTTCTTCTATCTGGTGTATCTATTCATGAAAGGACTCTGTATCAAATTTGTAATCAATTGTTTTGAAAAAGGGAGCTTTGCAAGTGGGACTTTACAATTTTGTACTTACACATGTTGGGGCCCCATATCATTGATACGGTGGTTAGCTATGCCTCTCCTTCTATAAGCTCAACAGCCTTTTTCAGGTCAAGGCTGACTCGCTGATCCTCCTCCAGTTGACCCTATCAGTCACAATGGCCTTCTCATCGGTTGATTCCCATTTGTTTGAGGTCCTTTTCAATATTGTCTTTACATCTGGTCCTTTCAGTTTTCGAAAAAGTTACTTTTTTGGTAGAAAAAGCCTTGACATAGCTGTGCAGTTGGCCCAGCCACCTAATATGTGATATTTTTATAGTTCTCACAATGTCAGTCTTGCCATATTTCCTGTAAATTTCATGATTGTAAACAATTTTCCACTCATTGTTCTCTTGAATAGATTCACAGATTTTTGCTTCAAAAATGAGCAACTTTTCTTCCTCTGCTTTATTGAGGGTCCAACATTCACTTCCATACAGAGAAACACGTCTGATTAAAGTTTTATATATGCTCAACTTGGTGTTTATAGATAAAAACTTAAGACTTGAATTGGTTTCTGAGGCCATGAAAACTTCTATTAGCCAAACAAATTTTAATGTTCATTTCAATTTTCAGATCATTTCTACATGAGATCAGAGTTTCTACGTAAGTCAACTGCTTTACAGCTGCAAAAGTATAGTTACCTATGTTCATAGGAGACAAATCCAGAGATTTATCAGATGAAATCAAAAACTTTGTTTTGTCCACATTAATACCACACAATAAACTCCATACAGTTCATAAATTTCTCTCAGAGATACTGAACCTACAATCGTACTACTGAAACCAGATATAAAGACCCATGATATAGGCTCGCAATCAGGTGATACGTGATCATGCACTCTCAAATGATTGTGAGTTTACTTCTTGGATATACGTCCAAATATCACTTTGTATATTTCTGTATCACTTTGTATAACTGGTCTTCTATAATAACATTTTTTGGATTCAAATTGATCCTGCTCTCCGACTGCAATCAATTTGACTATACTACACACTGAGACATTTAACAGCATCTTGCAATATATAATTTGTTACCTTAATTTTTATTCTTTTACTAATGAGTAATAAAAATCTGCTTGTATTCGTCTGCTCAAAACATCATTCCAATGAAATTCTTCCTTATATTCAAGCATACAGATGTGATAGATTTTTCTCTACAAGGACAGTGATTTTGATTCACTATAAATCAGTGCAATTGTTTACCAGCATGCAGCAATAAAAATAATGAATATTATTTCTAAGCATTTAATTTGCAGTTTTTATCCTTTCTTGAGGAAATATGTATAAATTTAGTATATATGTTGAATATATAAATGTTACATATATATATATATATATATACAAACTTATACAATCAATTTTTTAAATTAAATAACATTCTTTGTTCTATATTGTACAGTTTTTGGCTATAACAGGAAACCCCTTTTATACTTATTATTCCTTTCTTTTATTACTACATTCTATTTTTTTTAAACACTTTTTCAAAGAACATATCTATTATGTAAATTCAAATCTACTATGCATTAACAGACATACATACAAACTTTATATGACCAGAAGTATCCAAACATCTGAATGTTTTGTTTTTCCTGAGGATAAGTAAAAAATTAGTATATTAGGTCACTTTTTGTTGCAATAACAGCTGCCACTCAGTGGGGAAGGCTATCTACCTTCCAATTTTTAAAGATTTCAGTAGGAGTTACATGCCATTTATTACACAAAAGCATAAATGTGTTCTGTCAATGATTTGGGCTGTCAGTATAACTTGCAGTTGGTGTTCTAATTTTTCCCATAGATGTTCTATGGGTTCAGGTCTAAATTAGCCAGTCCCATTTGTTGGTGTCCAAAGACAAACAAAGGACTAATCAAAGTGCTGTAATGTAATAAATTTTTTATTCAACTAATGTAACTGATGTTAAATAATTGATATCTTGTATATTGGTATAAAAATTATCTACATAGTGAATTTTTTTATGTGACCAACATAGGTTTAATATAATTTTGTCAATATAATTCTAACTATTTATTACATTACTCAACTATAGTTGTATATAATCTTTGCAATGGTGAATTAAAATTCAAAAGTAAATGGGAAGTGGACAATGTTAGTTCACAATTACATCACATAAACATCTTGAAATTACTTTTAAAATTCAAATTAATTTCAAATATGATTAAAAAAGCCTGATTATTCAAAATTTTCAAATTCTGCTGTTATATTGACAATTTTTTTTGTGGTAATACAAATTCTGTTTTGATTATAACTTAGTATTTCAATAGTGGCAATATATATTTTAGTTTATCAAGCAATCAAATGTGTTCTTTTATTCTAATAGCTGATATGTTTCGACATAGCCCAAGATAAGTAAAAAAAGTTTTAAAATTTTAAATAAAATAATGAAAGTATTTTAAAGAAATACCTGATATATATTTTTTAAGCTTGCTAGCTTACATAGAAATAATAAAATTTTTAAAATATTTGATTGGTTTATTAAATGGATAAGATAACTTACATTATATATTCCCTATATCATCAGAAGTATCCAAACACCAGCATGTTTTGCATTTCTCACAGCTAATTAAAAAGTTTCTATGATGTTGGGTCACTTAACTGCAACAATAAGCTGCCACTCTGCTATTCACTAACTTTTGAATGTTGCAGCAGGAATTGCATGCTATTCTTGAAGAACACTGGTCAACTCTGTTGCCGATTAGAAGTGTTGTAGTTTAGCTTAAAGTCAACACTGTAATTCATCCCATGCATGTTCTATGAGATTTAGGTCAGGCCTTTGAGCAGACCTGTCCAACTCCTGAACACCAAACCACATCAACACAGGCTGCACAGTATGAACAAGAGTGAAATCCTGTAGTAACAGGAATAAACTCTTGAGTTATTGCCACAACATAGACAGAGCAAAATTGTCCAGAACATTGAAATAGGCTTCCGTCTTAAGAGTTACTTGCACAAGAACCAAAGGATCGAGGCAATAAAAAATATCTGCAAACCCTAAGTTTTCACATCCAAATTTCACTTGTGGCACAATGCATTCAGTTTCAAAGCATCCTCCAGACAATCTCACACCCAAACAATATCATAGGGTTGCCAGATAGCAATTTCTTGATTCATCACTCTAAAATATGTCACTACTCAAGTTCCAGTGTTGTTGAATTTTGCACCACTGTAAGCATCCTTTGGCATTGGTTGCAATAATGTTGGTTAATAAGCAGCAGCTCTAAATGAAAACCCTGATTACAAAATTTAGGACTGAACTGTCACAATTTTGATGTTGCACTCAGAGGCTTCATGGAATTCTTGACAATTTTTTTTCAATTAATTCATTTCACAACTGTCTTCTGTGCTTTGTGGTTCTCTATTTATTAGACAATAAGATCTGTCAGATTATGGTTGCACAGTTATAAGCCCTGGACATTTCACTTCATATTAGCATGTACAGTTGAATGAGACACTCCTAACACAGTAGAAATGTCACAGAGAGAAACTCTACTAAACACAATCAATCACTTAAACCTGTTCAAAATCATTTAGCTGGCATTTTCCTCTTAATATACTTTTCCAGCTGTTAGATTATGATTGCAAACTCATCTGAATTCTTTTATACTAGCCTGGAAGCTAGCAGCTCAAGGTCACTAGCCAAACTATTCAAAGTTCTAGTCTACTATTTCAAAGTGTGTTCCCAAAATATATATAATATTAATGTTGAATAAATAAATGCTTATATATATATAAGTAAAAATAAAAAGTACAGTATATTACAGTAGATTGTCCTTCACTTTCTTGAAATAATTTTCCAAATGAAATAATATTGTGGCAAGCAGTCAGATGCCCACCATCTTTCAGTTTATTAGGACATTTAAATATACAATGATAAATATTTAAGGTATTAAAATTTAGAGCTACAATTAAGGCATTTAGGGAACTACAACATTTAGCATTACAACAACAAGTGGGGACATAGGTTCAACTTGATGCTCATGTTTCAAAAGCTACATCTCGATTGATAATTTCCACAATTGATTGCTAGAGAATGCTCACTGTTCACATATTGGTTTGTTACAATATTCTTTATTTTATATAGGATGTTTTTGAATAATGACGGAACTCCTCCTTTTCACTATACAAATCAAATTTTACACTGCTTTTCTAGGAACATATCAACCATATATCAAAAGATAAGGAAATAGAGTTGGCTGCATTTACAAAGACTTGTAAATTTAAACTTTCAGTGTATTTTGTATATATATAGGATTGGAATATAAAATGTAGGTCATATATATAAATATATATAATGTTCTACATTTACATTTGTTATGCACAAAAAGTTATACAGTTATTCAGAAAATCAAAAATGTTCATTCTAAAGATAATTAAAATTAAAACAAACCTGAAAAGCACTATGAAGCCATAAATTTCAATTAACATCCCAACAAGTGGCCATCCAAAAAGTACAATAAGAATTCCTCCAAAAAGCTAAGGAGCCTTTTAGTTTATGTCTTTGAAAAAAGAATCTAAAAGTTCTTTCTAAACCAATAACAAATGCTAAACCAGATAGAAAAAGTATCTGCAAAGAAATAAAATATTTTCATGATTATGATAAATTTTACTAGTTAATAAATTATATGGAATAATTCTCTGGAAATTAAGAAATTAAATAATTTTAAAAGAATTATTTATAATATTAAAAGTTGTTTCAATGTTTTCAAAGTTGTACATAAAAAAATTCTTTTAAAAAAGCCACTTAAAATTTAATTTTTAGATTATATTCTATAAAATTTATTTAAATAGTTTTATGTACTTAAATGCAACTATTAAATATATGTTATTCTTGTATGACACAAAGTTCAGAAATATACCAAAGAAATATCATAGACAATTGAAATTTTGTTTAAAATATAATATATTTTAGTTTGTTTCTTTTATATATGTTTAGTATGTTCTTTTTTTGAATAAAAAAAAAACAAATAAATGAAAATAAATTTTAACCTAATATTTGAAAGTTAGCATAATTTACTAGAAAATAAGTGTTTAGTTTTACATTAAATGTGAATTTAATGTTTATGTCAAGTAATTATGACTTTAACATTACGGCAAAGGGCTACATTTACACCTATTGTTAGCTGTAGCTTTGAGTGCCATGCAGGTGACAGTATGATTTTGGCTCAATCTGATCCCAAATTTGAGGGAGAACACCTTAGGGGTGGTTAGGGGCTTCCCACATCTCTTCCCTTTCCACCAACTTCACAAGAAGATTTAAGGATCTCAAGGAACATATTCACTAATAAATGGAACATTGTAAATTGGAAAACCATACACATATTTAAAGGTTCAAAAATAATTATGGAATAGTTGAAGATTCGAATTTCTAATACAAATTATGAAATTTCATATATATTGTATTGAGAAGCTAAATATTTAAACTTTATGTGTTTAACCAAATATCTATTGTTTAATAAAAAAAAGGCATTAAAATACATTGGTTATTCAGCAAGAATATGTTATACAGTAATTCATAATATTTAAAAACACATTACAATTTTTTTTTCTAAAAACATTACGATTAATAACCGAAATTCTAACATGTGACACAGATTAACAATACTGGTGCATACACATATCAATATTTTAAATAAATACACTGTTTAATGTAAAAAAAACAATTTCAAATTAAATCATTCAGCAGAAAAGGTAATTATGACTATAGTAAAAAATTTATTACTGAAGAACCACAGAATAAAAAAATTGATCAAATACTTGCATTTCCAAGAGCTAATAATCCCTTATCGAAAAGAAAGACAACACCAAGAAATAGGAAAAACAATCCAAATCCTGTAAGTCCTATTCCTATTTCTGTAAAATACAATTACATCAATGTAAATTATCAATTATAAAAAATAAGATTTAAGAAAATAATGAAAACTCAAAAGTTTATGTATAAAAAAATTCTTTTTAAAAATCTAAAATTTCAGAACCAATCATTAAGCTTTAAAAACTTATAAAATATTGACCGAGTATAAATAACATTCATTTTAGAAATAAATTAATTCCCTGTCAGCTACATTTTGCAGTATTTACTCGAATCTAAGCTGCACCCCAAATTCTCAACAAGTCTTTGAGGAAAATGAAAAATAGAGTAATTACAGGTTCTAAACTATTTTACACCAATTGTCCCATCCAGCACATTTTTTTAAAATTTGATTATAAGCCGCAAACGATTTTCAGTAGCTTTAATATTGGAAAAAAAGTGCAGCTTAGATTTGAGTAAAAAGGGTATATATATTTCACAATTACGCAAATGTTCTTTAATTGCAGGTTAATAATTTCATTATTCTCCCTTTTCAAAATCTGGGCTACTAGATCTACATTTTACAAATTATATTAAAAAGTCAAACCAAATTTAAAATATGATTTTTGATTAAATTTCAAAAATACAGTCGATTACTAATGTTGAAAGAGTAAAATCTAAAATAGGATGTACCTTATGGCAATGTTTTTTAGATTTCATACTGTAATACAAATTTCAATCTGACAAACTGTTCATTAGGTAATTTTCCCTTAGTTGGGTACCAGACAAAAACTACAGAGCTTAAAAGTTAATTAAATGTATAAAAATAAAAATCCACCAAAGTTTTTAATTTTCATTACATTTAAAAAAGTTTTTAAGTCTAATTAACTTAACTTTAAATTTTTTTTAAGTTAACTTTTTAAACTTATTAACTAACTTTTTCATAATTAATTTTTTTGTCTGACTAACAGAAAAACGCTATTTATTTTGGTAATCCTGATACAGTGAAATACAGAATTATTTTGATAGATATGTTCTTGATGGCTATTTTTTACTTAAACCGGCAAACGTTTTTAAAAAAGACAATTTTTATAAAATAAACATTTCATAGTTCTTGAACAGTATGATACAAAAGCATACATTGTTTTTTAATATAATTTCCAGAACACAAGGGGGAAAGCATCCATGATATATAATAAAAAATTTGATTTCATATAACACTGAATGCCAATCAAGACAGTTATTTGAAATCAAACATCAAGTTAATATCAAGTTTGCGAATGTCTAGTGTTTGATTGGGAAGGACTGAGGAACTTATCAGGAAATACTGTAAGAAAGGAATGAATAAGCATCATATTTAAAGTTACAAGAGAAGAATAACAAGGTTAAAGAAAGGAAGATCCAGATTGTAGATATGATTCAAGCTGATTTAACTTATTTTGAGATTAATTTCTTGCAGAGAAGTGTCAGGCAGGATAAACTTTATAAGTACAATTAAAGCTAAATTACTTCATGTAAGATTCAATTTTATTCTAAACTTTCCAAGTTTATATCACAAAGAATGTACAAAACCAGTAATGTGAATGAGCAGTATTGCATTTTTCTCAGCTATCTCAAAAAGTTTTTTTTAAAGGATAATTTCAACCAAAAGCTTTATATTTTTAAAAATGGTATAATTCTTTCATCATATTCTACACTTTAATTTATCAAAGTAGTATATTTAATAAATTAAATAAAATTCTCCAGAAAAATTTCAAGAAAATTTTCATTTTACTGAAAATTTCAAAAACTGTGAAAAAATTCAAAGAAAAATCTCATGAACTCTTAAAATAATCTCTACCAATCTGCCTTACAACAAAAATATTCTATACATGTATACAATTTTACATTTTATCACTGACAAAAAGCAAATATTTTAACTATTTAGTACAAATTAATAACTTTAAATGATACACATGAACTGACATGAGCCAAAAATGTCTTCAGAAATTAAATGAAACTGCAGAAATTTAGATCTTTCCACTTCAGGAAGATTTAAAATATACATTTTATGACTTTGAAAGAAATACATGTACCAATTAATTTATGATATTTCAAATTGCTATAAGGAAATAAGATCAAAACTAAAAAGCTTTAAAAATACTTTTGTCTTGATATTTTATTTTTTAAACAAACAAATAAAAGATTATATTAAATAATCTATTACTTTAAAATGTTCTTCATGTCATGTATTAAAAAACATAACATAAGCAAAATACTACTGAAGCAAAATATACGTAATTTATGCAAAATTTTGAGTTAACCCTCTAAGCGGTCTGCACGTAAAGTCTTGCCATTCTGGAGATGCTTCGAAAATGCACAGCGCATATTTTTGCCATCAGGTGGGGTTCTCAAAAGCGTGTTGAGCGATATTTTAAGAATGCGGCTCGGCCGCTTGAATCTTGCTTGAAGGCAGAAAAAGCATCTCTGGAATGACGGATTTTACATGCAGACCGCTTGGAGGGTTAAATACAAACTGCATGTGTAAAAGATTTCATTAATATAACTGTCTGTGTATATATACATATATAGTCCTTGAGTGACAGAGGTTAACAGACTACACTCTCGCATCTTGCCAGTAATCACATCAAGTGCATGTCGTTCTACAGAGAACAAGGTTTTTACCACCTGTGCAAAGAGACAGGTTTACTAGGCTTCTGCAGAGTGCATTTTGAGCAAAATGGATCTCTCAGGAAAGATATTTATATGGACCCCCTTCTTGTGCTTGCCTTTTTAAGAATCAACAGTCATAAGGATTTTACCTGAATTTCTCAGTCTCCAGAAGATTAGCAATTATGTAACACAGTGGAGTAATATATACCCCCAATGCAGACGGACAAGGTCTGACTGACACCATGTACCTACATACTCTTTATAAGATCTAGCTTGAGGCCCAAAACCTGACTTTACAGGTTGATCTAATATTCTTCGATATGCCACTGATGCAACATATATATAAATATATTTTAAAATGGAGAATATAAACATTACAATTTTACATTGGTATAAACAAGTACTGTATAAAACAACATATAAATTGCACCTTTAACACAAAAAATAAGATTGAAAATTTATGGTTGCACAAATTATATGCCAGATATAAAAAGGATGATCTTAGAAAATGAAGGAAAGATGAGTGTATAAAAAGTTCATTTTTATACAGTGGTGCACACAAGGGGGGTGTTTTAGGGGTCCAGCCCCCCCAAAGCCCTTGATTTTTTTTCTGATTGATTTTAAATCTAAGTATATAGTAAATAAAATTTAATTAAGTATTGTTATTAGTGATTAATTTTATTAATTAATGCTAATTATTTATTCAATAATTAGTTTTTTACTGTTTTTCTTTCCGAAAATCGACAAAATTTAAAGGAGCATGATACAAGAATGGTGGACTTGCGACTGCCGGACACTCCCCTTGAAAAATTCCTGTGTGCGCTACTGTTTTTATACATGCATCTAAATACTGTTTATTTAAAAGAAATTATATATATTAATGACTTTCAGTACAGGATAATATGAAAAATTGTCATATTCATCTTCCTTATATCTTTCTGCACATCAAATTCTGTTTCACCATCACCATTACTCTGATTTATAAATCAATAATCATGTTCCTTTTCATCTAGATTGTTGTATAAACTACACTTTACTCTTTTAAATGACTTTTTTAAAATTATGTTAGGTTTAATTTTATTCAATGCTTTTATTATCCACTCACACACTATATCTAGACTTCAAAAAAATAAGGGCATTGCGCAAGGACATTTTAAGTTTCTTCGTAAAAAAGTATGTATTATATGGTGAATATAACCAAAACTTGAAAAAAAAACTGTATGAATGTATGGATGAGTGTTATATGCTAGATTATAAAGTACTTATTTTCTATTGTAACATCATAGGAAAGAATATTTATATTAATCTATCCATTTTATTTTGACACAATAGATTAGTTTTAATCAAACATATATAGACTACAAATCTGTCCATTAAAACTACATATATTATAGAAATAGTGACCCTATAGATTTTTTATGTGGCAAAGAATCTATAAATTAAAAATATTACTGGAAGGAAAAAGAATTTCATAAAAAATAAAAATATACCATGAATAAATCAATCAAATTTCAATCCTTATTTTCATGCGAAAGAATGAAACTATATAAAAGTGATCAAAATTTTTTAACTATATTAATGTACATAATTTTAAAAATATTAAATAATTTTTTCAAAAGCTGTTTGAAAACAGCATGATTCCTTTTCTTGATAGAACATTTTATAAGGCTTAAAAAAAACATGCTGTGAAAAATGACTCCCACATATTATGAATCATAAAAATTATATGACGATGGAAACAAATATGTTTGACAGCTAATAATACAATGTATAATTTTGAACGTCTATTATTTTAATATATTAATCATTCTTGTAAAATGTATTTAGAACAAAAATGTGGGAATTAGAGAATGATATGTAGCACGATATATACATTTAATTTTGTTCTGTTTAGATAAATAAAACAAAAAGCAGAATCAAAATCATTTGAAAATTAAAGTGTACTTTTAATTATCCTTAAAGGATATTGAAAACTTACTCTGGTAATCTGTGATTTCAAACATTGTTAACTAATGAGTTTAGACAATGCAATATTGTTCCAATCTAAAATTGCACTGTCACAGAATTATACATGTATACAAATTCTCCACGTCATCTCAAGCTGTTTTGGCAAGAAAACCGAAACAAGCGCAGCGCCATATTGGATACATTATTTTAAATTACACAGCTTGAAAAAGAAACACTTGAAAAAGTTGAATTAATAGATTTGGCTTGTAGGTAGTATTTTAGCGTTAATGGTGAGTGCATATTGAAGACGTAAGACCACTTCGGTGGCCCCCTAACTTTAAACTGATTAAGAATTAGGAAAATTTCGAATCGAACATGATGATTCGAATGGGAATGAAACAATTTAACCAGTTCGTTTCTCTAGTGGCAGGTTTAAAAAGAAAAAGAGGGAGGGGCTGTATCATGGACACGGCCGTGTGTTGTACGTGAAACGTTGCGTAACGAGTAATATTTTTTACATAAAATATTATTATTTATATATTTCATAATCATATTTCAATACTAAGAAGTCCACCGGGTTTCCATGCTTTGTTTATGATGGCAACTATTTCCTTTCAACGAGTTCAGGAAAGAAATCAAGTAAGCAAATAATTACTGTGTTATATGGAGAAGTTTCGTTGTAAGACAAATTGAACTCGCAGAGCATAAACATGGGCAATGAGTGATCTTGCGAGACATTAGTCTCCGACTATTATAATTGGTGTAGTAAGATCAAGATCGTAATCGGGTATAATTTTAGCGATGTTTTTGGAATATTTGAATAGCGATCGTAACATAAAAAGTTTCATTTCTGCTAACGTGTGCCCGGATGGATGTAAACACACCAGAGTAGGAATTTGAAGATGCCATTGGCTTTTACGTTTACTAGACAGACTTCACTACACAGCCCTTGTGTCTTTCATTCCCAAATTAATTTCCAAAATGTCAATGTTAACTCTATTAAATTAGTGAAGCTATTGATGTTGCGATATGTGGTGACTCCACCAGCTTTGTGACTAGATGATGATGATACTACCAATGATGTAGTTGCAATTTGTCTGCGCCTAGCAGTATTATAAGATGATCTTAGATCAAAACCAGGCACATTCACTGGCATGAAATCTTCCATCCAAGTCTCACTGATTGCTAAATTTTGCCTTGTAAGCAGAACCTCCGGCTCCGATGAACTTCTGTCACATTGTAGATGCTCGATCGGATCATCATCGATGGCGTTAATTGCAGTAGAACTGGTTATTGAGCTATCATGAAATGAATCCTAGTGTACTGTAATCTCGTAATCAGGGCCGGTTTTCCTCTTAGGCACACTAGGCACGTGCCTAGGGCGCAAAAGATGTTGGGACTCAAAAAACTGGAGGGTGAAAAAATTAAATTTACTGCGAACGTCCCACCATCTAGCGAGTCATGAGAGAAGCATTTCTGCCCTTGAGAGCGTAAAGACTGAAATGAGATCTATGAAAAATGAAAAGCTTAGCAGTTTGATGTTGTAAAGCACTCAAAATGATAGTGACTTAGAAATTAATTACAATGATGTTATAAATGATTTTGCATTGATCGAAGCTCGAAGAAAACCTTTATTATACAAGTACAATGACAGTGACTCAACAAAGAATAAGTAAGAGATAGTAAAGCAATAGGCGATGAAAAAGATGATAATTACCAAGTTAAAAACAGTTCATACACTCTGTACAGTAATTGCAAAGGATTTCATTAATTAACGGTACTAACTTACAAAGGGTGAAGGAGTCTGTGATGTCATAACGTAAAAAATCTACAAGAGAGGCCAAAACATGCCACTATCCTTTTCTTAAAGTTGCCAGTCCTGGACTCGTTGGATCCATAGGGGGTGGATAATGGAAAGACTCTACAAACAGCAAAAACAAAGAAAGGGAAAAGAATAAGAAAGTTAAGGGAAAATCCCTCCCGAATCAAAACTTTCGAAGTAAGAACTGAAGGAGGGGAAGGGGATGCTCTGGAAATAGGGAAGGGGTAGGGACGTAACAACTTGAAGTGTCTAGGATGCCAGGGAGGTTAAAAACGGCACTGCTCGTAATTCTTATACAATGGTTGACCAAGTAAGAATTGAAGCCAAGCTTTTACCACTGACTTTATGACCACGCCGCTCAGATACATAGATTTGTGTATCATGTTCTTCATGTTAACATTGAACGCCTGATCATCGTCCAATTGACGCGGTAGCTGATGCACCATTGTGTCCACACCCATGGGTGCATTAATGACGTCGCAACTGACGTATCTGCATGACAGTCGTGCTGATATTAGATGTGCACTAATTGATTTTGATGCGGACAACCTGTTTTGTTTAGATGGATACACAAATCCGTTCGAACGTGACACCGTGGGAACCGTCCGAATCCAGGGAGTTTTTTCACGTAGCGCACAGTTTAAAGTCAGCTACTAGCTCTTCAGGTAAAGTATTATTAAGCAGCGGTAAGTGTATTTCTGTTGTTGGCTTCAATGAGCGCTGAAACCATAGTCGATTACAAACATCACATTTATGTTCCAATGGATTGTTGACAAACGTCGTAATGAATCGTGCACTAGCTGCTGCCCAATATGTCTTCATAAACGACCACCGTACACAATCGATGCTTACAAAGTCCAGTGTCAATATGGAAGCGATTTCATCATCCACGCATAATTTCAACTGCCCCAGCTTCAGATGTACTGGCATCGTCGTTGATCCACTCGGTTGCATTCATTCTTCTACATTCCTGGCACTGCTTGATTAGGTCTTATGGTGTTTTTTTTAGTGGTACCATCCGATATTTCTCTTGAGAAGCCCTTTCAACTGTATACGATTTCTTTATTTGGACTTGGCTTTTTGACGCGTATAGGCCGATATTGTACAATTTTTGTAATACTTTTTTTTGTTTTAGCACCTTATTATATTCATTGTCACTTTTTACACTAATACTTTACATACAATCAATAGATTTTGATGAGAGCTGTCGATTGAATTTAAAACGAATATCGTAGCTTCTCCGAGTCAAAAGTTATACTAAATGAAAATCTCGATATGCAGCAAAACTACATCAAAATGTCGGCGCTCCCGTCTCTACCGCGTGCGATGAGTCACAGTTCTTACTTAGCCTAATAAATTCTTCGATCCTTTAGCTATCCAGTGGTGTAATTGAATTTTGGATAGAGATGATAGATATGTAGTTGCAACATCAAACTGTATCCTCCGATTTCGTTATCATGCGTTTTTTTTAATTGCCTCCCACCGTGGAAGCAATATTAAAGGCGTATTCACGTAAAAAAAAAGTTTCATCATAGAGAGAATTTTGATTATAAGCTCCGTTTAAAAACTGATTCACCGAACTGTTGAAGATTAAACAAGGTATCAATTTTTCCGAACCAATAGAAACACTTGTGATGGAACCATGTGCACTATAAAGGGATTAAGGCAAAGACGGGCAATTATTTTGGCTCGAGGACCACATAGGGGAAGTGGAGGATATAGGAGGGCTAGACCTTTTTAAAATGATTACATTAGCTAACTTTGCATCTCAGAAAAGATATAAATTGTATCATAAAAATCAATAAATATAAGTTAAATAAAAGATTTTGGCAGCTTTATTCAATTTATTTATAGTGTCAATTTCCTATCTATAGTTATAAGCACATTTAATTTTCGAATCAGTTGAACCCTTTATCTATCGCATTATGATTTACTGCAATTTTTTGCGTGTTTTTTCTTTAATCACTACATTGAAAATTAAGGGATATATATGTGAGAAGTTGCCACCTCTCTCTTGGGCACCTAGATATGTAGAGGTAGGGAAGAAACACTTGCCATGATTCAACCAATCTATTTATTTATCACACAATGGAAAAGACACAAATCCAATTAATATTAGTAAGAGAATGTCTCGATGCTAACCACGAAAGTGGAACAACGACGGTTGTACACCGAGGATTAGGAGACTACCAAACCTGATCCTTACTTTGTAAATGATCTAACCTATATCCGATTTAATCTCATATCAATCATCTAATCTCAGTGAACAATCGTCACTTTTAAAGATTCATTCTAATAAGTTCTAACCACAATAATTCAAATAGGATACCTTCAATAACAGCCTCACCTGGTTTCTGGCTTATTTCCTCTCCTGCTCTCTGTTCAAGCTAGAAAACTTCGATTATATATAGTAAGTAATCTGAATATTAAGATTTTCTTCTTCCGAAGGGTTGGTTGTGAATAATGCGAATTGATAGCCCAAAGATTTCCCAAGAGGATTAGTTGAAGGATCGCGGATAGATCCGTCACATACATAAATACAATACTCAACTTTGGGAAATTTAATTTATTAGAGCTGTTTAACTAAACTGGTACTTTAAAGTACCGTCAGTCCACAAAAAGCATCAAAATTTATTTTAAACACACTTAATTAAATTGCAATAGAATTACTGACGTAGATAGTCTTGAGTGGGCCTGTATCAAATTCTTCGAGGGCTCTTTTTGGGGGCCCC
Organism: Trichonephila inaurata madagascariensis; assembly: GCA_019973955.1. Classification (NCBI taxonomy): domain Eukaryota; kingdom Metazoa; phylum Arthropoda; class Arachnida; order Araneae; family Nephilidae; genus Trichonephila; species Trichonephila inaurata. The sequence continues at coordinate 62,600 of BMAV01020039.1, forward strand.
TTAACACCTTAAGAATTTTTGCTCGCGCATTTGGGGCCCCTGTGGCGTGGAGGCTCCGTATCATTGATACGGCGCTAGCTACGCCCATGAATAGAATATTATAACGCAGAAAATACTCCTTCATTGTTGTGTGCGCTGACTTTCCAAAGGAAGTTCACTCAAGAAATTTCAGAATATGAGGGAGCGTGTTTTAAAATATCTGGCAGAAACTAATGAGCTACCCAGTGTTTGCTCACTCAAGAATGAAGATTGCCTATGGGTTTAGCTTTTCTTAGCGATGCTATGGGACATTTAAAAAATTTAAATATAAGATTCTATGGAAAAGATTGCACTTTTCAACCCTAATTAATCATATATCTTTTTTTGTGTACAAATGTTTGCTTTTTTGGTCTAGATTTTGGTGAAAAAAGATTAACATATTTCACGTTAATGCAAGAACACTATCTACCAAAGCTAATAATATTCTGAGCTATGATAGATTTAAAAACTTAATATCCATTTTGTTGATTCATTCAGTGGTATATTTGATGATTTTCAAAACGATAAAAAAAAATATTGATCTTTTCATACATCTTTTTTCTATATAATTTTTCTACAAGACGTTAATTGTTACCTATCTGAAATCCAATTCGGAATTACTGACTTACATCACCGTACACACCAAAAAGCAAATATAAGAAACTTATTTCAACTGTAAGGGATCAGAATTATGTTGAATTTTGGAAAATTGTACCACCACAAGCAATTTTCCAAATTTACACGATTTGGCTGTCAGAATTGTGTGGTAGGTTTGGTTCAACATGTTTGTGAAGAAACGTTTTCTGTTATGAAAATAATTAAATCAAGATATAGCTCTAAATGAATTGAAACACACGTAAAACAACATAATTTTGTTAGCATCTTCGAGAACTAATCCTAATATAGATGACTGGGTAAAAAAATTATATAACATATATAAAAACTGTATAGAAAGATAATACTGACTGTTTAATAATCATTTAGAATTAAATGTGTTTCAAGTTATTAATTTTTTTAATACCTAACCCCTAGCTGATTTGAACCTGTAAAAGATTTATTAACAGTAAAAAGTAAGTTTGTAGTTTTGTTTTATTTAATATATTGTTTTTACATTTCTACTACTTAGACTTGCATAAAAAATGTGCTATTTGCCATAATTCCATGATAAGCCTAAAAGCAACATTTTTTCACCTTTTCATACTCCTTGTTTGTTGGAAAACCTGACAGTGGCACGCATAATTTCTTTTTTATCAGAGAGTAGCACTCTTCCCAACAAGGTTGGCCACCGTTGATATATTTAACTCAGTAGCGTACACAAAAATTTTTCAAGGGAGGGGTCCAGGGTCGAAAGTTCACCATTTTTGTATCATACTCTAATACGTCGTCCAACATATTCTTTTGATTTTGTCGATTTTCGGGAACAAAAGCAATACAAAATTAATTATTGAATATATAATTAGCATTAATTAATAAAATTAATTATTAATAACAAATACATGATTAAATTTTACGTAATATATACATAGTATTATAATCAATCGAAAAAAAATCAAGGGCTATGGGGGGGGGGTAGTCTGGACCCTAGGACACCCTCCTTGTGTGCACCACTAATTTAATTACATTTGTTATATACGTAGAGTAAAATAAACCTGTCTAGAGATGGTATGCTTTCATTTAATTTTTAATCGGCCTTCTATAACAAACAAATGCAATTTAAATAAAATTTGAGAAACATACCTCACACAATATAGAACACAGTTGAGGAACATTATAACAAGCTGAAAATGTTGTACTAAATTATTTTTCTAAAACGAGCTACCCATTGTGAAAACATTTTAAATCTTTTTGCTCTGTACAGTTTTATGAACAACTGAGTGATTAAAAGTTAAATAATATTAGGCTGCTGTATACATCACTGGATTAAAAGTTAAATACTACTACTATACTAGGCTGTTGTACTATAATAATCATTAATAACTATGCTAGACTTTTTTTTCAAACCATTAACCATTTTAACCCTTTATTTACCGCATTATGATTTAGCGCAGTTTTTTTCGTGCAATATTTTTTTGAATAACTACATTGAAAATTAAGGGATATACATAAACAAAATACTCAACTTTGGGAAATTCAATTAGTTAGAGCTAATTAATTAATTAAAGATATTCAACTGTAAAATTAACTATACACCTTTTCACTTAAAATAAATAGTCAAATAGTTTTCTAAGGTCTTCATTAACATACAAAAAAAATAAGACACTTACCTTTTGGCATTAACTATTTTTTCGGAACAAAAATGACAATCTTCGCAATCCGCTGAAAACGCCGTCAGCCTAAAAAACTCAGTTTCCGCTACAAAACTATTCGCCTTCTCCGCTAAAATACTCATCAGAAAATCCGCACTGCCATATATCTTGGAAGAGTGGATTTAAAAGAATATTTCTGCTAAGTATCGGCAGAGTATTCGTAAAAATAGTTATTCTATATAATTTTAAAGTGAGTGGTACTTATAAGTACCGTCGGTAGATAAATGGTTAATAGGGCAATTGATAACATTTAAAACTTTACTTACACATATTGGGGCCCCTATAGCTTGGGGGTCCCACATCATTGACAAGGCAGTAGCTACGACTCTAAGTCCTAGCCAAATTCATAGACAATGGTCATCACATGTAACCAGTTGACATATCGTCTGAAATTCCCAGTTTTTCTGTGTATACAGCCGGAAATAACATTTGACCGTTGAAATTATTCCAATCATGATCTTATTAAAGCTGAGTCGAGAACCTGAAAAGGCCCTCTTTGTGACCTGGGCCCTGGCCCATGCCTTAAGACGTTATGAGTTTTGTAGCCAGCAATATTATGTGATCGAGGTAGCTTAGTGGTCAAGGTCACGAACTCGTGGCTGGCGTGTCGTGATTTTGAGTCTCGCGTCACTGAAGATCTGTCATGTAGAGGGGCCGAAGCAGCTTAAATCTGTCGGGGCTCAAACGTTCTCCCGTTAGTGTGGTGTGGGAGGTGGCAGATCATGTGTCGTCCTCGTCACTTGACCAGGGTTCAAAATTACGAGATCCGTCACCATTAGTCCTTGTGAAGCTTTATGGCGCGACTTTAATATGACTATCTTTCACTCACGTCAGCATTATTCTATCCATTTGAAAAAATAGTTCGTTTGTTTTTAAGAAAAAAAAACCCGTTTATTTATTTATTTATTTTTATTATTATAACGAGTTAAAGCTCACAAAACTGTTATCAAATTATCTTATTGGAAGAATTATTTTTAGTGAAACATAATGTTAATAAAAAAGTAATATACATAAACATTCACGGAGAAAAGTAAGTTCAATTATAAAATTACTTGAAATATATTAATTATTTTTAATGCAAAATTAAACACAGTTTGTAACTATTTTATCTTTATAAACCAATAAATAGTATGAATTTTCACAAATTACTCGATATAGTTAAGAAACACCCAGTTACAAATAAACAAATAAAATAGTCTATTTTAATTTCATCGAAAATGGGTGCAGTATCTGGAATACATCCGGGTACGCATTAGCATTTATCATAAAAAATGTTAGTTTAAAAAAATTAAAAAACACGCTTTTATATAGTGAATCGGACTAAAAAGTAAAAAATTAATTCTTAATATAAGAATGGAATGATTAACGAGAAAATTAATGTCATTGGGGTAAAAGCGTGAGGTGCTCTATATATAATTGTTATAATTTCTTACTATAGTTCTATTCTGAAATACTGAGTTAGTGTAAAAATGTAGTACAAACACACTCCCCACGCTTTTACCCCAATGACATTAATTTTCTCGTTAGTCATTTTATTCTTATATTAAGAATTATTTTTTTTTACTTTTTATATAGTTCGATCCATTATAAAAGCGTGTTTTTTAATTTTTTTAAAAACTATAATTTATTTTTCATTTTTTAGTTCGATCTACAATAAAAGCCTGTTGTTTTAGTTTTTAAAACTATTATTTATTCTTGTTGTTATGTTGTTACTAATGCCTCCTGATTGGCAAAGGCCAGATCGAGGCCCACGAAATTCATCGTGGTAAAGGGCTAAGAGACGCCTGTCGTTAGCCGTAGCTTTGAGCACCATACAGGTGACTATACGATTTGGCTCGATTCTACCCCAATTTAGAGGGAGAACACTCTGGGGGTAGTCAGAGGCCTCTCACCTCTCTTCCCCTTCCACCAACCTCACGGGAGGACTTGTGGATGGACGGCTATTTGAAGTACCCCCATGCCGCATTTGAAGTACCCCCGAAGGCACTATACATTTACAAATATCCATGTTTTCTCCGGGATTCGAACCCAGTCCCTACGGCACAGCAGTCAGCGTCGCTAACCACTATACCGGATGGGCGACATTATTTATTCTTCGTAGAATTAATCATTGAGTTTGATATTTGGAGCCGGAATTATGGGGCTGCTGGAATTAGTCTTTCTCTTGAATGGATATTAATTAATGGGTCTGAAGAGTACTTATTCTTTTCGTTTACTGGGCCTCGGATGTGTCCCATATCGTTGTATTAAGATTCCGTCCCTATAGATACAGGTTTTCTAATAAAAGTGTATAAAAAGAAATATTAAATGTCAATCGTATTATCACCTTCTAAACGTATTGCTGTAATGTTAATTCGTATCATCACTTCAAAACGTATTGTTTTATAAAAATTAAAAATATTTAGCCGTTAGAACGTAAATTATTTTTTTTCACATGCACGAGTCTTATTTTTTATTTCCATTTTCAGAAAACCAGACTTACATCACGGTAAGAAATTGCTAACGTACCTACCCTACCCTTTCTCACATAAAGAACACTTTTTTTTGTTTTATTTGTATTAACCACAAGCCTATTCGCAGTTTTAGGGTTGCACTTTAATCTTTTAGTCAATAAGCAAATCTGGAATTAGGAATTAGCCAAACCAAAAATAAATGGGGTATTTCTCCTAAAATTTTTCCTGATCAGGACAGTGGAACAAAATTATGAAATTATTGTATTGTCATCAGTCCTTGACAAGTGTGCAAAATTTCGAATTAATCTGACCTTTTAAAGTGGGTAAAAACCGAGTTCAAAGATCCCGTTACATACAAGTGAAACTCATAAAGCGTGTTAAAAAAACATTAAATTTTTTCCTTTAATTATTCAGATTTTTAAAAAATTTCTTGAATTCAAATGTGAATATACATCAGTTTTACAATTTTTAATAACCCTGAGTAAATTTAAATATTTTGAAAGTTAAATTTTACCTCGGGTTTTGTTTCTTTCATTTAAAAAATCCCGATATCTGTAATTATGTCACCATTGTTTAGATTCGTACCCTAAGATTTCTTTATCAAAAATATTTATTACGTATATTATCCTTATCAAAATATTTGCTACTTATACAGCCCATATCAAAATATATTTATTGTTCATAAAATTCTTGTCAAATATTTATTATTTCTTATTCATGTCAAGAAATTTATTGTTCATTTTTCTTATCACTGAATTATCAAAATATATAAAATTAGTATTTAACAATATCTCAGCACAAAATACTCGGACACAGATTTAACGAATTTCGCGATTTAGCGAATTTTTCTCTTTTCCCGGTTAAAATGAATGCAAACCCCTATTTAAAGAATAATAAAACACCGAAATAGTGAATTATTTCAGCAGCTGAAATTTTTATTATTAGTTTGCTTAAAAAAATTGAATTTCTTTTCAAATGTCATACCCTTTTTGTCCGGAATAGAAGACTTTTCTTTCAAACTTCAGCGATAAAGGATGGGGGCTATTAATAGATTTTACAGGTGCGGATAAGTCGTGTGAGTACACAGGGGATATTTTAAGAATTTAACGATTATGATACATTTGATGACAGAATGCCGTATCTGTGCAACTAAAATTGAGAATATTGTTACGAATTTTGTGTGAAGTAGTGTATAATCGGTATTTGGATGTGTAATGCATTTATATTACTCTCTTAAATTTTTTTTGTTAAAATTGTAATATTCACAAGCAACGTCGTCCCTTACTTTATAATGGCGATTCAATGGGAACTTGGTGAAATCTTGGCGATAGAGCCAAGTTGGGAAAATTTTTGGCGAGTTCGGGACCCTTTGGATTCTTCTGTAAATTAGTAGAGAAATCCTCTAATTTCAAGACCAATGACGCAAGCGGATCTTTCTCGAATGATCCGTCAGACCTATAGGTAGAGAGTCAGTGAGCATTGCTTTAACTAGTGACTAGTATAGTCTTATCTTGACCGTTGAAGTGATTACTTCGGCTGTTGAACGAGCGTGTGCTTAGGAATAATCTTTCACATACTTGTATTTTAGACACTGATAATTGTGTTTGAGTGCTGTTGAAGGTGTGAAAACCTTCTGAGATTTATTCTGCGAATATTGCTGCTGTAACGATTATTATTATGACAACACATGATGTCGTAATCGGAGAGCGGATGGTGTACTGTCTGAGATGGCAGGGGAGAAGGGCTGCTCAAAATGCCTTTCCCCTAACGTTCCGAATAGACTCCTCTAGAGAGGGACATGCGAAGACCGGTTTTTTGAGCTTTGCCGGCTGGAAGCAGAAGGTAAAAACGTGGTCTGGATGTAAGATGGTTTTTTGAGATGCGCTTGTAAATAAATTGTACATATTTATATCTCTAGCCTGACTGTGAGTTTCGTACCCAATACGCTACACTGCTGAATCCTGTATTTCATGGATTGGATTTTCGACAATACGTTCTCATCGCTCTTAAAGAACTATCTTGTTCTTTGCGACTGATTTGCATAAAATCCTCGAACCCCGATCAACGTAACAATATTCTTGTTTTGTCATAGCCAATGAATAGTAATTCAAACGTGGAAATTGATAATGAATCTCCAATCAAAACTGTCACATTTTCTGATGTTTTACATTGTTTGGAAATTGTGAAAACGTACCTTTCCCTTATGCAGCAGGATGTAAACGATGTAGTATTTTCTTCTCTGCATAGAGTCGAAAAAGAACTCTTTCGAGTCGGGAATCAAAAAGATTTTGAAGCATCTATTAGTCGGTATTTTAAAATTTCCAATGAGGTTAATTCATGTGACGTCATAGTCACATGATAGTGAAAGCCACGTGATTCTAGCCAATCAATTCAAAAACTCATGTGACGTCATTGTCACATGATAGTGAAAGCCACGTGATTCTAGCCAATCAATTCAAAAACTCATGTGACGTCATTGTCACACGATAAAAACTATCTTGTATTTCCAACTAATCAGTTCACGCGCTCCGGTGTTGCCAAGTTTTGCTCTTTGCAGAAACTTTGTCTTAAAAAGTATATATGTATACAAAATGCATTTTATTTAAAAGTATAAGCATAAAATTTAAAAAAATTTAAAAAATTAATTTTAATTTAAAAAAAAATCTTTTTGAAGAATTTTTTTCCCCCTAACATTTAAACAACTTTACCTAAATATGCAATCTGAAATTTTATCTGAGTTTTACAAATAGAACAAGTACGATTAGTTTAATGTTTGTTTTGAATTCAATGGAAAACCTGCATTAAAACTTTCAAGTTCACACATGAACCTATCATTAGTCTAATCGTCAATATCGTGTTTCGAAAATCATTCATTACTCCCAATGTTGCAGTTGACTTCGGAATGGGTGCCACGTAGCCGTTTGCCCCACACAGTATCGTCTTCCGTGCCGTCCAATGCATTTATTACGCAACTTTTTTTTTTAACATTTACAAGCAAAAATTAAATCACTTTGCTTACGCCATCAACGTATATTTGCTTCGTCCATGTCAAATTTTCAGTGGCTGCTGCTCTGTTTTCTTTCTTTTTTTTGCATATAAAATTGTCTTCTATTTCATCCTTGCGTCATAAGTGATCTCGTCTTGAGACTAGTACCAATACCTTGATAAAAGAAAGGCGCGCGCGCGTATACAAAATAAAAAAAATTCCTAAATACGAGCTGACAACGATGCTTAAGATAGACTGAATATTGGAGATAGGCTGCGAAATGGGATAAGTCATCGATGCAAGTAGCTAGAATGGGCAGCTACATTTTTCCTTTTGAAAGGGGTGGAAACTCAATTTTCCCCACCCAACAAATGTTTTGCCTCCGATTCTATGCCGCATCCGATTTTCAATAGCATGGAAAAATAGTGCGGCTTAGATTCAAGTAAATACGGTATACATAGAAAGAGAGAGAAGAAATATGGTGCATTGTGTAATGGATGGCCGGTCCCATCCATTAGTGTCCGAGGGTCAAAAGGAAGATTAGCCATAGTTAAACAAACTCAGTTTATTAACAATTCTCAACAACGTAACAAATTTCAACAACCCAAGTTAAGAAATTCGCTAATAGATAAATATGGGAGCAATAGTGAGGAAGAGGAGATAATTGAAGATTTAATTATAAAACGGATAACTTACTCTTATCACGGCCTAGTAAATCACCTTCTAAATATTTGAAGATAAGTTCTAATATAATCTAATTCGAGCTGGCTCTAATCCAATTAAACAGCTAATTGACCAAATCGTTAATCCTAAATATTAATCAAATAATCTACGAAGCGCTTTCGACTAGCTTTACGTTAATCATTAACTGCAATCTATTAGCAAAGCCCTCGTGTTGCTGAACAGTGCGACGTTAATATTAAACCAATCAATCAATCAAGCAAGCAAGCAATCTATTAGCTCATAATATCTCTCTCCAACGAACCTGAAAGTTAATCTTTAAGTACAAGCCATGATTTGAATAATTCGCGTCTTCTTCTTCGGAGGAGGAAAGTTTTCAATAGAATAATATTTAAAGAACCATTATTCCCAAGAAGATTAGTAGGAAGTACACGAACAGGCTCGTTACAATTGGTCAAATTCAGTGGAATATTTTGTGGCATTAATAATAATAAAATTAAATTTTCACAGTTGATTAATTGGCATTTATGAAAAGCTCTGTATTAATAAAAAGATGATCTCAAATTCATTATTTAAAAATCGAAATTTTAGATCACTTAAGGGAAAAAAAAACAGAAGAAAAAAAATCTTGATCCAAGATCAAATTATAAAACAAAAACAAAAAAATATTATATGCCTATATTTCTGTATTCTGCTTCTATTTATACTAAAATCAAGACGAAAAATTTGGCTCATCATGACAGTTATTTAAAAAAAAACACTCACTTTTTCTTCACTTCATAGTTACTTTTTTGTTTTAGCATTTTAAAATTTTAATCAGAGTGCAAACTACAGTTAAAAATACTTTTCTCAAAACAGCAACAGAATGATTAATCATTTAGCTCTTTCAATGAACTATTTTTGTAGGTTATAAATACTGATAAAATCATTTTGTTTGTCCTCCACATTTGTACTGCTGACTTCTCTGTAATACATTGATAAAATTGTATTATTAAATTCTCTTATAACACATCAAAATATTTAAAATGTTATTCTGTGAGAATATTTTGTGTTTTGGTAAATATTTCAAATACAGTCGAACCTCTATATAGCGAACCTTTATATTGCGAATTTTTCTAAATCACGAACTTTTTCCTGGAAACTTGAACATTTCACGATTTTCTTCGTAAAATAACCTCTCTATAGCGAAGTGCATTTTCTATATAACGAGTTTTTCTTTTGTGATTCAATTTTTGTTCTCCCTTTTTTTAAAAAGTATTTCTGAAAAAATTTCAAGTTATTCTCTCTTTAACACATTTTATGGTGGTCATAAATGTTGAACTGGTTTTATTAGATTCTAAATCGCCGAGAGCAATAGAGTTCTGAACGTTTCATCCAAGAAGTATAATCTTTAACCCTCATTGCCCAGTTCACTAGAAACATCTTCGGTATCCTCTTTTACCCTCGGTGAAGTTGTCCCGTATCCCCGTATTCTTATTATAAAATAATGTATGCTTAAAAGAACATTATTAAGTTATAATGTATGCTTTAAATTATATAAAATGTCCTTAAAATTCATTAATTTTAGTATAAAATTATTTTCTTAATATTGAAAATACAGTGAATTCTTCGACATTCTTTTTTTTTTGTTTTCCTCGCAGTTTTTCTTTCTTTCTTTTTTGATGGGTAAGAGATGTAAAATAAACATATATTAATTTTAAAAAGGTGTGAATAATTACTTTTTTTAATATATATTGTTTATGAATTTAAAATTTTTTTGTGTGGTTTATAAAGTATATTAAAAGATGAACCTATATATAACGAATTTTCCTTATAGTGAACTTTTTTCCGGGATTTAGCGACTTCTTTCTATAGAGGTCCGACTGTATTTCAATTAAGCTTTGCACCGCGCGCGCACACAAATTAAAAAACAAACAAACAAATGAACAAACAAAATTCTTCATTAATTAGAGTCGTTAATAATTTCTTTAAGGAATGTTCCCATTTTTAATTGTTAATTAAAAAGAACTGTACCTGGAATTTTTTTTATCTATAATTTTCAAGATTCATTAATTAAGGACTTTTTATTTACAAGCGGAACTTTTCAACAAAAGAATTTTAAGCGAACTGTTATGTAGTACCTGTGATAAGAGGCTTTATTTCTTAGTCTCAGAAAACCTTCTTTCACGTTCTGTTAAGTGCCTCTCCATCGAGGAATCAAAACACTTGAAAATAAGTCAGATTTCATAACTTTAAATACATCTCCACAAGATAATCTTTTAGTTATTAAGTGTTCTTGTGATAAATTTTATGTTATTGTTCGTCAACAACAGATCCATTAATTTCTAAATCAGGAATGAGGAATTTATGCCTTTTGAAAGAATTAAAAACTTCCATGAGAGATTCTTTCATTTCATTTCCTTCTTTACTAACTTTGTTCATTGTCTTTTCAAAAATTAACAATTTTACCTAATTATCAGCAACAGGTAGCATTTATAAGTTTATCTTAAGTATCTTTACTGATGATTCTTTATTTACATGCATACATAAGCAAAAAAATTCTAAGTTTTGTCTGTACTTGAATAATGTGTTGACTTGGATGTTCATTATCTCACTTGTCAAAATTTAAATGTTAATTAAATCTACCATAACAATTTAAAACTATCAGTTGTTTTAAATTCATTATAAGTACTTCACCTAGTTGTGCCATAAGTTCTGATTTATTCATAAAGGAGATAAAAGAAATTTTGTAATCAGATTTAAAACTAAATCGTCTTAAGGATTGATTTTACATTTAAATTTAATATATTGCGCCTTTTATTCAAAATGATCATCTTTTGACTTCATACAGGTTTTAATTCTCATTGGCCTACCATTTGTCTAGCCATACACTACCTCCATGGAAGTTCCCATTGCTGTTTTCCTTAAGGTATCCGACTACGTTCGGAACTATGATTTTAAAAAAGCGCATAAATGGATAATTTTTATGATATTTAGTGTCACTTAGATTAGAATACATGTATAAAATTGTTTTAAGGACATTTTGACAAAAAAATTATTTAAATACAATATTTCGGCAAAAAATTAACTTAGAATAATCTTTTTTTCAAAATACTCTCCTTTTGTGAAAATTGCTTATCTTATAATAATATTTTGCCTGTATATAACTCAGACCTCTCTACAGAGGCTCAACTATAAGTTTTGAAAAATTCACATTATTTTCAGAGTTACAACCAATTAAAATAATTATCGGCGTTTTTTTCTTAAAATTTCTCCCCTCTGTTGTCGTAAAACATGGATAAACCCACTTCTAAGTCATATATTTCAAAAATTCTAGTTGAGCCTCTGTACAGAGGTCTGAGCTATGTACAGGCAAAATATTATTATAATAGAACCATTTTTCACAAAAGGAGACTATTTTGAAAATGGGCCATTCTCTGTTCATTTTTTGTCAAAATATTGCACTTAAATAATTCTTTAATGTAATGCTATTCTTAAAACAATTTTATATACATTTTCTAATCTAAGTGACACTAAATATCATAAATATTACCTATTTATACGCTTTTGCAAAATCACGGTTCCGAACGTTGTCTCGGATACCTTAAGGAACGTTTCAAATTGTTCTAACTGGGATGCCGTTTTTGGCACACCTTTACCTCCAACATCGACCACAATTAATAGTCCAGTGGATTTTAATCCGCACTGCTAGAAGGCCAATTTTTATGCTCAATAACGTGTGGCACACTTTTTTCAACCATCGCTGGATCGTCTTAGCCTTATGAGTAGGAGCAGAGTTCTGTTAAAAAGTCGAATAATTTCCATTGAACAGGTTAACGTTCAGGGGTGTCAGTATTCGTTTTATAATAGTGTCTTGATAATATTTTGCCATGTTTTTACTCCTTTCTGGAAAAAAATGCATCACTGAGATGCCTTTGTAACTGAGACCCCATCAAATCACTAAGCAAAATCGGATGATGAGCTCTCTGCATCCAGCTTCTTGGATACTTCTTGATTATGCACAGTCGGTCTGGCACTTGATATTTTCTCATTGTGTGATACCCCACGCGCTGGGGGTATCATCTCATCTGAGGGAATGAAAGATGGACCACTAAACTCTGACATAATAAAATTAGTTTATTATGATCTTAATTTATATTCAATAAAACAACACTAGTCTAGAGGGCTTATGATCAGGAGTGATGCGACGTAAATCGTAATTATGACAAATAGCGCAATAAACCACTGTATACTATATTTATAGCTGATTTCCTAACGTACTAGAATCCGCTCTAATCTTAAAGCTTAAACAAACTGTCTTACCGCTATTTCCTCGGCGAACAGCTAGAGTTTTTATATCTTCAATGTATTCTTCGATCCGACTTGATGCGGCTAAGGCAATACTCTTCTGGTCTCGGACCCACTTAATAATCAGTTTCGCTAGCACTATTAGACTGACTCATAGAACTCATAAAATACACTAAGACTCTTCTCTTAGAACTTCACCTAGAGCTTTACCTCACTTCACTTAGCTTTACTTAGCTCTACTTAGTGCTCAACGCGAATACTAACGTTACTATAAACACTATTCCTAATCTGCATAACCACACTCTCTTCTTGGGTTGGTTGGAAAGAATTGCCATTCTGACCCCAAAGATATCCCAAGAGGATTATTAGAAGAAGTACCGATAAAGCCCCGTCACAACTGATAAGCAGAATCCGTCTGCAGCAGTTATGAGCATGCTGCCACAACAGTGCTTTTGCTTTTTGGTGCCTTTGGTGTTTTAATTTCTTATTTTTCGATATTCGTTCTTCGATAACTTCTTGGTCTCGGGTCTTTGTTTACTAAGTGACACATAGCTCTTTTTAACACTTTCATCTCTTTAGCAAGAAGAGTATTCTTTCGACAAGGATTTCGATAAATTCTCTGTCTGACTGCTTTGATGATATAACGAACTCTAGACAACATTGCAGAAAGCTAGGTGGCAACGAGACTGATCCGAAGTACTGCCCCTATGTGAGTACCACATTAGAGAGGATTCCGGAACTGGACCTCATCGAGAGTGGTTGGTGAGCTCCGCCAACGAGCTAAGTGTGGAAATTTGGGTATTCTGTGATTGTACCTCAACGAAAGATGTTGGTGAGCTCCACCAGCGAGCTTAGCGAAGATTTTGTATTTGCCGAAGGCAGATGTGTTGGATCCCATCCTGGCTCATCTTTTTTTTTTTTCTTTTTTTAAAAAAAGTTAAAATTGAGAGATTTATTATTTACCTAAAACGTGTATAGGTATTTAAATTCTTATGTATGAGTAGACTTATGTGTTTGTGATTCAACAAACCACTAAAGCCTCATTGGAGCTTCATCATTGAAAATCCAACGACACTAAAATGAGAGCTGGTATTCTTCCCAAGCTAGATGACCACATCTAGTAAGGTCTGTGCTGTTGGTCTCAGAAAATCTCGTATTTGTTCAATAAATGAGTAAACTTTTGATGTCTAAATGTTTCTTAAAAATCTTCGAAGGTCATTTCGTTTTTTAATGCAGAATGTAACTGGTGTTCGCTTCTGTTAGACATTTATTCTACTGTTACAGCTTTGACTGATTTGCAGCAACATGTGATAAAGAGTACTATTTTCTGAAAATATTGCAGACAATTTCTAACGAGGAAATTAAAAATCGTCTGCTGATTTTGAGTCACAGCAAACGATCTCAAATATTTGTAACATAAGTTATGAGAGAGGCGATTCTGACTAAGAATTGATCTCGAGAAGAACTTTATATAGCTCTACCCTTCTTGATAGACGAATTTATTCCATCATACAGAGAAGCAAGAAGAATATAATTACCACGTTCCTCCGCAAAAAAGATTGAATCGAAAATTAAGCCTTAGAATAAATTTTTCAGGGTGCTCCCCATGTAAGTCTTAGCCCGTTAGCCCAATGAACATCAGTCAGTGGTATAACGGAGAATATTAAGACCCCAAGCGCAGGACGGTCAGGTTTTGGACCCCAAGCGCAAAAAATACCAGTGTCATCTCAGATTTCCCCCAATGGGGGGTGTACGTTACGCCACTGGCATCAGGCATTGATCAATTGAAATTCAGATGCAACACAAGAGTATATCTGATGACAAACAAAAACCGTCAGCCAAATTACTGAACGTAATGACTTCCTTCTTCCAACGTGATTTACGTTAACACCACATTTGAATTACCTCGTTTCTCAAAAAATTTAAAACCCAAACGCTATCTGCCGCGCGCTAAACACAAAACCCCGAAACTGCCAAGTTAAACAAAGCCCTGTGCGTCGGGCTAAAACAAAGAAACTCGCTTTCCTGAACACAAAATACAGTTCAGTGCCCCTTTGCGCTCCAAAACTAAAGGACTCTCCTTTTTCTGACGGCCCTACTAGAAGGTCATCCACCTTTCCCCCTCAAAATAGCAAACCACCCCCACTAATACGGAGAATTGCGCCAAATATTCCACAATCTACCGCCAACAGTAGTAAGACCATTCCCAGTAGTAAGACCAATGGCCATTCAAAATGTAGGCGCAGCACATGCACATTTGATGTTTGGGAGCCCGTTTTAAAACCTTTAACCCAAACGTTTTATGTTGTGACGATTATCCCTCGATTGAAAACTTAATTTGTAGGAGATAATATTTTGATCTAAGATAAAAATGAGTGCAAATAGAGCGAATTATTACGTTGCATACAAAAAGAAAAAAAAATTGCAATATTTTTAGGTGTAAGAACCTTAGAGCTTTTTGCGAAGAGAAAACACTGGATCTTCAAACAATCCGAAAATGGGGTGATCAGTATCAGCCAACAAGTGAACGAGGAAAATGTTATGAAGTTTAAACATGGATTTCATTTCAAAAGACATGAGATGTGTATGGGTTACTGATGCACGAGCAAAGTGCTTGGGTTAAAAAGGTTGATATTCAAGCTTTCACCGTAGTTAGAGTATTGCCAAAAAATTTAGAGTGTCACAACATTAGATGGATGACTTCCTTCAGAGAAGTGAACTGTGATAAACTTTGTGATAATGTTCCAGAAGTAGACGACAAGGCTGTTTTTTAAAAGATGTCAATTTTTGTTTATGAAAGTTTGAATAAATATGATTTATGATTTTCCAACACATGAGTAAAATGTAGGGCCGATTCAAACAGGTGTGCAACGCGTGTTCCGCACGCAGGCGGTCAAAACAAGTGGCGGCCGCATATAGCTCTATCAACCAAGCAAAAATTTTTACAGATTTTTCAAAATAAAACAGTAAGTCGAATAAATATGCTGAATATTAAATAGTTATTGAAAGATCGAAATAAGTCCCTATTTCCCGAAAGCATAGCATAATTTAAGAAAAATAGAATGTTAGCGCACAGAAGTTCCCAAACTTTTTTTGTCTCATAGACCCCTTGACAGATTTTTTTGGTTTTGGGTAGACCCCTACTTACCTTATATTGAGATTTTGCAAATTCATCGACTTAAATATCTTTTTAACAGCTGGTAATTTAAAAGATTTAAATTTCTAATTGTAGTGTAGTGTTTAAAACTTAAGAAACACATGTTAATTAATTAAATTAAAATTTAATTAATGCACATAAAATAACTGTTACATAAAATAACTGAGCAACAAAGAAATGCTTTTAGTGGGAGAGATAAATCTGTGGATTTAATAAAAAATTTTCAACATTTGACATCAATTTTGTTGGTTTTAACCCTTCATATCACCTCTGCTAATAGTGTCTTGTCTTTTCTTTTTTCTTTTGGAGATTGGCAAACGCGCTGAAACTCAATCGGAAAAGGAATTAAAAACATTCCATAATTCGGAATAAATAACAGGTATATCCTTTTACAGACAAAATTGCTTACATCCTTTTCTATAAACTTTACTTTAAGATCTTTAGTGCCTATTCCTAGTGCCTAATTCTTGTATTCTGACATTTTTTTTTCTATATGGCAATATGAATTCATTGCCTATTGTTGTATTACCATATTCAAAGCATTCGCAAACCCAAATTCAAAATCTAAAAAAAGGGCATTTAAATGTTGAGCGTAGGTTAAAACGTCTTTTTCCTGGTAAATTGTCTGTGACAAGTGATAAACTGAGAAAATTTGCGACGTCCATTATTATATTCTTTTAGCTTAATTCTGGCACAAGAAAAGCTGAAATGTAGTTTTCGTTTTAATAAAATTTATGCTGTCACCTTGTAACTTCAAATTAACCTCATTAAATTAAGTAAATATATAGGTAAAAATTTGGTTTCCATTTGATTAAATTCTCTTTTAAAATTAGTCACGATTTGGTTTAATGAAAGCCACTATTGTCGACCCCCCTTTATATCTCATGAACCCCTAAATTATTTTTTTGCTCACGTGGACCCCTGAGGCTCTATATAGATCACTTTGGGAATCACTGGTCTATACGGTCCATTAATGTTTACTCTTTACACACATCCTTTATTTGATAGGAAAATTCGTGGCAGAGTCGAAAATGAATTTTTCAAAAGTTGCTTTACGAAAATTTCTAATATGGTTAATATTACCTAAGTCATAGGAGTGTTTAAATTCAATATATGCATTTAGGGAAACTAAAAGTTTTCAGTTTAATAATAGCCTTGCAATTTAGAAAAACACATTAGAGGAAAGAAGTGATTTTGTGTCTTTTTGCATTTTTATTAATGTTTTACTTTTTACTCTTATACAGGTAGATGAGTTTAAAACGCCATTATTGAGACAAAATATGAAAAATTCTGTAAAGGGGCGGCACATTAGGGGTTTGCACGCGGGCGGCTGACACACTAGGATTGGTCCAGGTAAAATGTAAATTATTGTGCTTGAAAATAAGACATTATATCCGAAAATAAGTCATAATGCTTCTTTTGTAAGCAAAGCTAACATAAAACCAGACTTATTTCCAAGGAAACACGAAGCAGTTCTAAAATTGAGAAATCTGAGAACATCTCATTCGTTTTTTTTTTTAATATTTGTTGAGAAGAGATGATAAGTTGTATTCTACAGAGTTTCCTAATTGCTTTCGTACTCCAATTACAAAATACCACTCTGCATGCATTTCTTTAATTGATTAATTTTTTCGTCTACTTATAATTTTATCTTTTATTTTATTTTTGTCGTTTAGTTTTCTTCCTCACACTCACACAAATTATGTGAAGAGTCACCTTTTTGTTCTTTGCAAAATGAATTTTTCCCGCATTCAGAAAATTGTGTTGCTTGAGACTTTACTTGAATGAAAATCATACAAGTAAATAATTTGGGTGATATAAATATGTCCAGATGCTACAATACTGAGCAAATGAATGCCATATTAGCATGTTCCGTAATCTCGTGAGATGATTCAGTGGAATACAAACCCGGAATTGAAAAATCGAAATTTGCTGCAATAGACTTTATGCAATAAATTAAACAATTTATATTAAATTTTTTCCCTAAATATGTGAGACATTCGTTGTAACAAGTGAAACACATTACCTGAGTTGACACAAGGCTTTGCAATTTCATGCTTATTGCGTAATAATGATGCTAGAGCTAATGCCATCACAAACAATGAGAAGCGGTATATTACTGGCAATGGTTCTGGAGATTTATTCGCAAAAACATTAATATTTTGGATGAAGTACTTTTCTCCTATGAGGTATGATTAACGGTTACAATTACCCATTTGGATGACGAAAGAATCCCAATTCATTTATGTAAAAACATTCAAGAAAAATTAGCATGTGGCATGTGGTACCTCAGCTCAAAAAATGTAAAAGGATTTCGGGCCTCTTTTTTGAATCTAGTACGATGGAATTGTACACACACAGCTTTTCCAAAAATTAGATACGTTATTAAAAGGTTCGCGTTTCAAACAAGAATGAGCAAAACGACATATAAGTAATGAAATTATAAACAAGCTCTTCATTATATTTTCTCATTCAATCTTAAGAATTCTTTAGTCACTTCGTTCTTCTGACCATAGCATTTGTGACTTTTTTGGTGGGATGTAAAGAACAAATTAATGCAGGTAATCCCCAAACAATACATAATCTAAAGATATTGCCATTGTTCAAAAAACTTACTTGCAACATTTTCAGACGTGTTTCTCGAAATATATGCAAACGTTTCTCGTTCTGTCTCCAAGAAAGAGGAATATTTTCAGTAGCTTCAGACTGACCATCTAATCAGGACACCTCAGCGCCCAGTGGTCACGTATATTGGGATGGGCACAGTAGGCCCTGGCCCTCATGGGCTGTTACGCCTTTGAGTTTGAGTTTGAGTTATGACTTACTTCACGAGCTTAAAAAGTTGTAATTCTAGAAGTATACTATTTTTTCAAAAGCCTGGGATAACACCTAAAATGAATGTATTTTAACACATAAGAGCACAATATGGGCATATTTCAGGTTTCTTCGTAAAAAAAAGAGTAGGTGCCCGTTATACGAGTAATATGCATCAAAATTAAAAAATGCAACTTGAAAGTATAGGTGCGTGTTATACGCAGGATTTTACGGTACATAAAAAAAATTTTAAGGAAAAAAGGCAAACTTTAATAATTTTTTAAAATTTTCAAAGTACCTAACATTTTTGGGTTGAAGTCAATATTTTTTTTGAAAAATATGGCAAGTTTTTTAAACAGAATTTATCTCACATCATTTTTACTTTTTATTGTAGCATTCCTTTCGGCCAATCTCTTAAAAGCTTAATACAAATAAATCGAGCCTCTATATTGCGAATTTTTTATATAGCGAACTTTTTCCTGGAAGCAAGAACATTTCACGATTTTCTTCGTAAAATAACCTCTCTATAGCGAAGGGAATTTTCTATATAACGAACTTTTTCTTTTGTGATTCAATTTTTGTTCTCCCTTTTTTTACATATATTTCTGAAAAAATCTCTGCCACTAGGCTTCAACTCTGCCACTAGGCTACCGAGGACACGTATTATTATGTTAGTTTTATAGAAATTTAGGATTTGATTAATGATTATATATATATATATACAGTCGAACCTCCGTATAACGAACCTCTATTTTACGATCTTTTTCCTGGAACCAAGAACATTTCACGATTTTCTTCGTAAAATAACCCCAATAGCGAAGTGCATTTTCTATAAAACGAACTTTTTCTCTTGTGATTCAATTTTTCTCTCCCTATTTTAAAAGTATTTCTGGACATTTTAAGTTATTCTCTCTTTAACACATTTTATGGCGGTCATAAATCTTTAACTGATTTTATTAGATCATAACTCGCCGAGAGTAATAGAGTTCTGGACGTTTCATCCAAGAAGTGCAACCTTTAGCCCGCATTGCCCAGTTCACTAGAAACATGTTCGATATCCTTTTTCACCCTCAGTGGAATTGTCCCGTGTCCACATGTTCTAATTATAAAATAATGTATTTTAATACTACTTGTATGCTTTAAATTATAAAATGTACTTATAAAAGTTATTCATTTTAATATAAAATTATTTTGTTAATATTGAAAATACAGTAATTCTTGGACATTCTTTTTTCTTGTTTTCCTCGCAGCTTTTCTTTCTTGATGGGTAAGATATATAAAATAAACATATATTAATTAAAAAATGTGTGAATAATTACTTTTTTAATACGTAAAATCCGGTGAATAACAACCGGTGTTTTAAACACACACACACAACAAATAAATAAATAAATAAAAAAATAAGATCGAAATTTACGGGTATGTGTTATACACCGGGTATAAAAAACAAGAGCTTTAAAAATAAAGATAAGAGATGGGTTAAGGAAAAAAATTAGACTCTACATATATCAGAATACTGTTTACTTAAAAGAAAAGACATTCCTTATGAACTTAAACGGTTTTAGTTGTAGAAAGATACTATATTTTTCCAAAAGCTTGGGATAACATAAACAACATAAGATCATTGCATAACATAAGAGCATTGCACAAGTGTACTTCAGATTTCTTCGTAAAAAGGGGGTGCCGCGTTATACGGCGAATATACCTAAACATTAAAAAATGCAGCTTGAAAGTATAGGTGCGCGTTATACGCCGAATTTTACGGTACATAGTGTTTATGAATTTAAAATTTGTTTTATGTGGTTTATAAAGCATATTAAAAGATGAACCTCTATATAACGAATTTTCCATATAGCGAACTTTTTCCCGCGATTTAGCGACTCCCTTATATAGAGGTCCGACTGTAAACTACAACGAAACAAAACAAACATTAAATAAATGTGAAGATTCAGCAGAAATAAATACGTCTAATACACAAACCAATCTAATCTTATCCCATAATATTTTTTGTCAATCTCCACGATGTGCAAGTGACACCTCCACAAACTTTCTTTGTTCATCGACCTATCCATTCGTCCTTGAGAAAATTTGAAAGATGCAACCGCAGGGCATTGGTTGGAACTACGCAAAGAATGATCGATTTTGAGCCTTGACAATCCTTTTTGTGGCTTCAAGGTTGATAGCTGAGATAAGATTAATATCACCAGGGAAACTGAGGGGAACCTGCTCTATTCCGTTAAAAGAACATTTTTATTTCTGTCAGGATTCTTTGGTTATATATAGAACTTTTATCGAAAGAGAAGTTGAGTCAAAAAGTTGCTGAGATTATATTAGAGTAAATAGAGTTGGTTGTCCGAAGAGAAGATATTAATACTCTTAAGAGGAATTATAAGCTTGGAAGGGAAAAAGCAGCAAGAATAGTTTGAAGAAAGATTATGGCATCAAGAGCCTTCTTAGAATTTCGGCCTTCGGTCGAAAATACAGAGTTGGATCCAGTTAAAAAAAGAATGAATAAAACCTTAAGAAACCCTTTAATACAAAATAGAAATTTTCAAAAGTGTTTGTAGGCTCGAAATTTTCTATGAAATTTAATGTTGTCGACTAATAAAACTTAACACATTGGAACTGTAACTTTTTCATGATATTTGCAACTTGTTCTTATTGCAATAACATAATCAATTTTTAAAACATATTATAATTATTATTTTTAAAAATTAATTAAAATTAGCATTCAGAAAATTCAACATTGACAGCAAATCGGTTGGATCACAGTAAATTTCGTATTTTTGATTCCAACGGGAGTGTAATAGTTTGGTGAAGAAATATCGAAGAACTTAATCTCAAGAATTCAGTTGTAACAGTGAAGCATGGAGTGGAGGTTTCTTGTGGGAGGAGGGGTTGTAGATTGGCTTCAGGATTCGGTAATTTGGTATTTTTTGATGGTATTGTAAATCATGAGACGGAGGTGACTAATGGCATTGTGAATTATGATGTGAATTATTGTGAAAAATTGATGGTATTGTGAATACCAAAATTTGAGTATTGTAGGCGACTTCATTTTTTAATAATAAAATGACCCCAAGCGCACTGCTCTCAACGTATCCCTCTGTTGTCTCTATAACTGTCCCAAAATTTTGAAAACACCTCTTAGATCACCTGTCGTAAACCCAGTAAAACATACCTGGTGAGAATTTGAAGTAAGAAAACATGACATATAAAAACAAATTATGAAGTAAAAACAATGGTCACAGAAGAATGGGGGAACATGGATGCAGAAATTATACAAAAAATCTGATGAAAGCTATATCAAAACCTTTAAAAGTTGTTGTGGAAGTTACAAGATATCCTACTAAATTAGGAAAAATATACAATATTTAAAACTATGCTGAGATTTTTTTTAAGCGTACGAAGATTTTTGTGGCGTAAATTTTTAGCCACATGATAATTAATTTTTCAAAATAATAATTAAACTTTGTTTTAAAAATTGATGAAGTTATTCCAAACAGAAAAAGTTGCAGAGATTATATAAAAATTACAATTCCAATATATTAATTTTTATTAGTCAAAAATATATGAGTTTATAGGAAATTGTAAGTGTACGAGCACTTTTGAGAGCCATTGTATACATTTAACAAATCTAAGCATTTTATTAACCTCTATAATACTTCAATATTACACACGAAAGTAAAAGGAAACAAAATAAAATTTCCTACAAACTACTTAAGCAGCTGTTGTTTCATGTAAAGCATGAGTTCAGATCACTTTTTAGAATAAAGTAGTCTAAACATCTTTTGCAGAGAAAATTAAAAAATTTTTTTTTATAAATCATTTGGTTGCCATAATGATATATAATTATAAAAATTCGTTTAAATAAATCGTTTGCTTTTATTTTCTTATTGATAACGATTTCCGTAACTGATAGGTAAAATAGAGTTTGTTTATCGAGTTGTTCCACAATTCTAATAGTTTTATCCAGCTGTAGTATCAATCTGTATTTGTCTGAATTATATCTTGTTGCAATAGTTGTTATATAATTAAGAATATGTTGAATAAAGGTAATGTGACTTTCCTTTCTAAAGAAGTAATGTAAAAAGAAGAAAGATTTATTAATGGATTTTGTGTATTTGTGTATATATATATTATTATTGTTATTCTTAAAATGCCGCTTAAGTGGAAAAAACTATTTTTTGCATTGAGCATTCCTTTTTCTTTTCTTTAATTTCAACATTATCGTTTTTTATACGAGTATTAATTATATTTAAAAATCTTCGTGTAAATTATTTTCTATGGATATCTTTTCTTAATAAAGTATGAATCTAAAAGAAAACTATTTTAAAAATTATGTTTCAATTTGAAAAATTACGTTCGTGTAAAGCAATTACAATTAAAATAGATAAGTCTGTTTTTTACCGTGATATAAACGATAAAATTGAATAACGTTACGAATGTCACTTAAACATACACAAAAATCTGAATTTGTCACTAAAACTTAAATAATGTGTGTTTATCCAAAGAAAATTCTAACTCCATGATATAATTAAATTAATGTATAATATCACATTGTCGAGAATACCATCAAAAAGGTGATTACCTATGTGTATTTGAAGTAGAAAGAAAATGGTAATATTTTACATTTTTATATTATTTTTTATATTAATGAATACCTATGGGTAAAGCCGTTGAAATAATTTGGAACTGGAAATGAATTTAAGAAAGTATTATCCTGCAGCCCAGATATGTACCCAGACATTAGGGATGTAAATAGTATGTAGATTGTCCATTTAGTTATTTAACTAATTAATTCAAAATTATAATAAAATTAAAGAAAGTAATTGATAAGTAGTTTTTACAATTAAAACTGATGACCCGTTTGTTTCTCTGACATTGAAAAACCTCTTAAACTTAAGATGGAGCTATAATTCAAATTCAAAAATACATTTGTTTTTTAAAAACTATTCTCATAAAAATATAGCAAATATACTTTCTTAATCAGTACAAAAATTATATTGCAGTAATTATAAATAATAAATTACAGTACACAATTCATAGACAAAAATATAGAGGAGAGCTATTTTTAAAACTAAATAGCTATTTCAAGGCTTCCATCTTACTCGCAGTAGGAAAAGAATTTTAGTTTTCAAAAGAGCGGGGGGATACATTGCGTTTTACGGAATTTTACGGAGACTCCAGTTTTAACGAGTGACATAAAAAAAATTGCATCTGAAAAATTAATATTATGAATTTACTTTATTAATTTAACAGATTTGCACAACTTTGTTAAATAACTCAATTGTATAAATATGCTAAATTTCGAGATTTTTTGTTGTATTAAAAGCAGATTAATTTGTATGTATTGAACTTTATTTCACAAAGTCATTATATCTTGAACCAGATTATGAGCAACTTTTTGAAATGCAACGACGTCACAATTCATTGCGTTAGAAGCAAAGAACTTTCAAAATATGCCATTTTTTTTTTAAATCATTATAGCGTTTTATAATGTTGGAAGCGTTTTATAATGTATAGTTGGAGAAAAAGGCATTCGTAAAAATGTTTTTTTATGAATGAACAATAATTATAATAATTTATAAAAATTATTTCTAATTCAATTTTAGAAATCAGTAGTTTTAAAAATTCCAACTTCATACCCGTTCCTCCTGGAGGTTAAAAATCAACATTAAAAAATTCCTTTTAAACTTTTTGGTGTAAAATATTTAAAAATCCACAGATAAATGTAGCTTATAACCACTCTTGTTTTAATATATGTATACCGATTGTCCTAAGCAACAGAAGTGCCCTCTAGCGACCACCTGACTTCAGTGCGGGCCAAGTGTGAAATGAATGTGATTGCTGTGAAAAACCAGCCATGTTTTTTGCCTTAATTTTTGTTATGTTATTTGTTTGTCTGTGTACGTAACTTTACCATAAATAACAAATAATTGTTACACCAAAGAAAGACTTCAATGAACTTTACCCCGAATCAACCGTATTTTTTTTTATATATATAATCTTTAACATCTAACACTTTAGTTAAGATTAAAGTTCTTCCTTCTAAAGTTCTAACTCTAGTCTTCTGTTTATTTTAGTTCAGTAAGCAGCTAGAAAAACAGTCACTCCTTAGATTCAAATTTTGTGAAACTTACATCCTATCGAATATCTCAATAAAACAATAATAGAAAATATCTGGTTTCTAAATTTTGAGAATATTGTGAAACAATGACCAACTAATGAGTTATTTTTTATAGACATTTATAGAATTGTAGTTAAAATTATTACTTTTAGTCTTATTTTATCGGAGTTTCTCGGGTAAATATTTGAAATGAACAATATATGATTTGAATGAACAATAAACCGTATTAACTCGAATCTAGGCCGCACTATTTTTTCAGTGTTAATGTTACTGAAAATCGGGTGCAGCTTCGAATCGAATGCAAAATATTTGCTGGATGGGAGAAATTGAGTTTCCACCACTTTCAAAAAGAAAAATGTAACCTTCCATTTTGTCTACTTGCACTAATGACTTATTCCATTCTGCAGTGTATCTCAGTATTCAATCTATCCTAAACATCGTTGTCTGCTCGTATTAAGGAATTTTTTTTATATACGCTTTCTTTTAATCACCTATACATCAAATATGTCGGTAATTGCATCAAGACCGGGTTTCACTTTACTGACGCAAGTATTATGAACAGGGAGGCAATTTTATAAGCAGAAAAAAACGGAAATAGACAGCACTCAGTAAAAATTTGACACGGATGAAACAAATTTACGTCGATGGAGAAAATAAAATGATATAATTTTTGCTCGCAAATGTTCAACAGTCTTTAATAATTCCTTTATATTCTTCTACAATACATTCTTTTTAAAAAAAATGTTGCATAACAAATGCATTGGATGGCACGGGAGACAATAAAGCATCGCCACTTTCCCATGTGGGTTTGTGGCTATATGCCGGCACCAATTATAAAGTTAGCTGTGACAATTGGAATGACAAAACATTATACTGACGGGGTTAGAGAACTTATTGGTTCCTGTATGTATTTTAAAGTTTTTTTAGTACTGGTAGAATAAATAAATTATTAATTTCTTCTTAATTTTTATTTAATTTTTTTAAAAAAATTTCTTAAGTATCGATTATTGATGGACCTTTTGCACATTTTTTTTTTTATTTTTTCTCAAAAATGTGTGGAGAATTGGGGGTGCGGCTTAGATTCGAGTAAATATAGTATTACCCTCTCACTTCGCTGAGCGTCTCATTATAATGAAATATATTAAAACTATATTGAAATTTCATAGTCGAAAAATATTTCTATATATATATATATGTCGCCTCTTGATTTAAAAATGAAGACGCCAATAAAACTAAGTATATTTGTTTGCGGCTTGCGACGCTCGGGTGGGCGCGGGTCAGGTATTTGGGACTCGTGGCTGGCGTGTCACGAGTTCGCGAACGAGTGGGTACCCTGGTACCACTGAACCATGTAGAGGGAGACGATGTACGTTAATATCTCAAACATCCTCCCTTTGGTGTGATGTAGAAGTTAGGTAAGAGGGTGCCCGCTCAGGTGTCGTCCTCGTCACTTGACCATGGTTCAAAATGACGAGCACCGTCGTCTATTGCCCATGTGCTACTTTATAGTGGTACGTAAATATAAATCTCTTTCTCCGTAACCCCTACCCCCTTTCAGTGTCGATTTTAACACACAGACACCATTTTTTAGCACATCTCCAACAAAATGCTTGCTAAATTTCAAGTCTATTATAGGTCTAATAGCTCAAAATCGGGATTTTTTCTTTTATCTATAACTCCCCCATAAACCTGGGAAGATACTATTAATATAAAACAGTAGCGCACACAAAAAGGGGGGGTGGTGTCTAGGATCGAAAGTCAACCATTTTGGTATTATGCTCCAATACGCCGCCCAACATATTCTTTTGATTTTGTCGATTTTCAGGAACAAAAACAATACAAAATTAAGTATTGAATAAATAATTAACATTAATTAATAAAATTAATTACCGTAACAAATACATATTAAGTTTTACGTAATAATATATACATAAGACAATATAATAAAAGAAGTAAATCAAGGGGCTGTGGGGGGTGTCCGGACCCATACGGACACCCAATGTTGCACACCACTGATATAGAAGCATTTTGAATAAAAGGATAATGATTTAAAAATATGTCGTTCTTTCTTCATTTTTTGCTAAGAAATTTCATTTAAATAATTTTTTCTAGTAATAATATTCTTAAAACAGTTGTATATTCATATTCTAATTCAAGCTACACTAAACATAAAAAAAAAATATTCATTTATACGCTTTTTTAAAATAACCGTTCTCCGAACGTAGTCGGGATACCTTAAATAATGATATGAAATATTATTTTTTTCTCATTATAAACATCTTACTAAAATTTTAATATCTTATTATAAACACTTGCAATGTTAAATTACAGTTAATTGTCTGTATTAAGTTAAACAAAAAATATATCATGCACACACACACACAATTCATTTCATTGAAAGGTTCTACCTTCGATAAAAACTAAACAAAACACTAATACTTGAAGATAATAAGGGAATGTAATATATTTTTGGCACGAGACGTTCTGGCATAATATCAGCTAACATGTGTGCAAGGAGACATTCTCCCATTAATTATTTATCATGGCATAAAGTCAAATAACTTTCAGGAATGGAATTTTTCCGGAAAGTTATGCTTTTCAGTAGTAAATAATTAGTACAACAAGAAATATTTCTTTTGTCAAACGACTTATTTGGCTTCTGGCCATGAAAGAACATATATTTTATTGTCTTCAAAAATATTTATTTTAAAATAAGTCTTAAAACAGAAATAAAGTGCACTTACAGCGATGAATATTTGATAAAATGAAGTTTTAGTTCGGAGAATATTCACTTTTATTCCCATATAATTAGTGTTATTATAATGTTAAGATTTATTAATTAATAACAATTATATATCAGCTTTATATGTAGATATTTTTTATTTATTTGAAAATCCTTATTTATTTATAAATATATTCATTAAACATGTTTAGAGAGGTTTAGTAATTACTGAGCATAAGTGTGTTTTTAAACCATGTAATCAAAACTTAGGCGTAAGAAAAATTCTTATATTATGATTTAGTAGGTTAGAAGCACTGGTGTAGCTAGTCCAAAGTGGGCCCTGTGTCAAAATTCTTTAGGGGCCCCATTTTGGAAAATAAATAAAAAGGATCGCGTTAGTAAAACTTATTTGAATATGGCAAAATATTACACATGTTAGGTTCCCGTGGCTCGGGGGACCGTATCATTGATACGGTTGATCCGGTGGTAACTATGTCCCTGGTTAGAAGTATTTATTGTAAAAAAAATCTTCACTTTTTAAAGACGCAGATTGTTATCAATTACATCAATAAATCAAGATTGATGAAGCAAAGATACAAAAGAAATCTAAAAATGGGAGTAATTTAGGAATTTCGCAAACGCTTTTTGAAGAAAAATGATATCTGTTCATATTAACGAAATTTTTATTCTTGGTTGTTAGAATAATATAACCAGTAAATATAGCCACGATCCTTGAATTTTTGAATTACTGTTGCTATGTTGCACACGCAATTTTGTTGTTACAAAATGCATACGTTTCCAAAGAATTCTATCGGAAAAACAAAGTCGTGTAAAAATACATTAAATTTATCGAAAATCAAGGAATTATTCCGGGTTCTTGTAAATCAACAAAAAATAATACAATTAGCTAATCCTATAACTTTTTTTACGCTCTACACATTTTACTGTATAGAATTTATACATGTAATAAGTATGTATGGAGTAAAGTATAAAGAAAATCTTTGAGTGTTTATCAATTGTATATGACTTAAATTTTCATCCGAAAGGGGGGAATATTAATAAGTCAAAAATTTTGGTTTAATTTTGCTTTTTGCTGGTTTCCAATGGTTGAGATTTCACGGAATGTGTGATTAATAAATAAGGAATTAACGGACCTTTATATATTGTTTTTCTTCTTCTTCAATGGCTAAACAGCCCTGGTCTTCTTCAGGCATCTCTACTTTTGTGGGTACTGTTTCCCAGTTTTTGAACTTTAAAATATTAAAATCTTTTTCGTTACAATCAATCCATCTTAGCCTGGAAACAACGCAACAGCAACAACGATCTCATCATTCATTCTAGCCAGATGACCAACCTATTTAAGTCTCTGTAATTTTGAGGAATTTTACAATATCATGTTGATTGTAAATTCTATAGAGTTCTAAATTAGATCTGCTTCTTAATGATCCATTCACTTGGACCCCACTAAGAATGCAACGTAAGATCTTTCTCTCGAAAATTCGCAAAGCTTCCTAATCACGTAAAATCAATGATGTCTAAGTCAGGACAGATCTTACAAGACTTTTGTAAAGAAGCTATTTAGATCTTAATTTGAGAGAAAGAGCTGGATTTTAAATAACTCTCTTTTCAGGGCATAACACAACATCTATTTGCAGCAATAATGCTTTTATAAATTTCTGGGGCCAACTCATTCCTATTATTTATCTCCGTTCCCACTAGTAACTTTTTCAAATTTATATAATTGCCAGTTTCTGTGTGACAAAGTTTTTAAAGTCAGATTTTATGTAAGGTAAATATTTAGAACAGAAACACTTATTACTCAAATTCAGTGGCGCAACAGTCCATGAGTGCCAGGGCCTACTGTGTCCATCCCAGTATACGTGACCATTGGGCGTTGAGGTGCATGAGCAGATATCCCGATCAGGTGGTCAGTCTGAAGCGAGACACCTATTGTTTAATTCCCCAAGCAAGCTTGGTACTCATTTATCGACTCTCTGCAATAGGGATGAAAGGCTGAGTCGAACTTACCCAGTCCGGGAATAGAACTCGGACCTGTGATGTGGAAGAGCGATACGTTACCACTCCACCACTGGACCTTCCACTTTTTACAGATAATTAAGTTCTTTTAGCACTTTGTTCTAATGCCCTAAATGCTGGTGCAGTTCGGGCAAGATTATTTTCGTTGGTAAATAAAATAGCATTAGCCTCGTAGCAATAGTATTATAACCATAACATTTTAATGAAAAATAAATGAAAGAGATTTTCAAAATCAACACTTAAGGGAGTTCGCATTACACACTGAATGCCGACTTCTTATTTAATTTATAACTTATTAATTTCCGCCAAAATAAATTATACATATATATATATAAATTTGTTTGGACTTTTTTATATTCAAATCAAAGGTAAAAAGATATTTTTGACTTTTAATTTCAAATTTAAAATGCATATCTTGCACAATATATATATATATATATATATATATATATATATATATATATATATATATATATATATATATTCAATTCCTACTATTAGCGCTCTCTCTCCCTATATATATATATTGTGTGTGTGTGTATTATATATATATATCTTGCTCAAATTTTCAGTCGTTAATAGAATACTTTTTATTCATCCACTGAAGCTCAAATACACTTTTTTAAACTTGTAGTGGATGACACTTGATGTTAATACAGGTTTTAAAAAATATAATTAGTTAGTTAATTTTTTTTTAATTTAAATTTATTCTGCGTTATTTCTGACGAAGCTAGATGATGAAGCTAGAGCTAGCAACAACAGATGGTGCCAATAAGTTTTTCAAACGAATTTTTTCTTGGCTTCAAATATATTTTATTAAACATGTAGTGGATGACACTTGATGTTGATACAGTTTTTTCAAATATTAATTCATTAATTAAATTTAATTATCTAAAATAAAAATTTTCTTTGTTGACTTAAATTTTTTTTTTATACTAATTGTTTTTATTTTTATTATTATCTTTTTTTGAAGTTATTCGTGCAGTTCTCGATTGGAACCTTTAAGAAATTTAGTGTTAATTTAGAAGTGATAAATAACAGAAGAATTTTCACAAAACTGTATGAAATGATTTTAAAAATGGGAGAGAAGAAATTTGTGGAAAATTCTTTTTATTTAAGTCATGATAAATGATAAAAAGAAAGAGAATTTTTAAAATTCGTGTTATGTAAATAACAGAAATCCAAATCATATAAAATATATAAAAATACATAAAATTAATAGCTGATTAAAATTGTATACTTAAAACGGTAATGAATCTTCAATGTAAATATAAGCTACTGAATTATCATTGAAACTCAATTGTTATTGTAAGAGTAAAACTTATCTTTCTGTTTTTCTCTAGATTTTAAATTCCCCCCCGCCCTTAGTTTTTAAATTTGTTTTCTTAATTTTCACTTGAATTTCTAGAAACAAATTACGACATGTATTTAACTTTTTCGAACCATTATAGGATGTTTCATTAATTACCCTAATTTTATGTTTATTAAAGGATTATTTTATTTTCCTATAAGAATTACATTTAGACCTCTGTATAACGAAATCGCTAAATCCCGGAAAAAAGTTCGTTGTATGGAAAATTCGTTATATAGAGGTCCATCTTTTAATATACTTTATAAACCACATAAAACAATTTTTAAATTCATAAACACTATATATATTAAAAAAAAAGAAATTATTCACACCTTTTTAAAATTAACTCTATTTATTTTATATATATCTTAGCCACAAAAAAAAAGAAAGAAAGTAAAATCGCAAGAAAAACAAGAAAAAAGAATGTCGAAAAATTCACTGTATCTTCAACATTAAGAAAATAATTTAATACTAAAATTAATGAATTTTAAGGACATTTTTTATAATTTAAAGCATACAAATAATATTAAACATACATTATTTTATAATTAGAACACGACAACTCCACAGAGGGTGAAAGAGGATATCGAAGATGTTTCTAGTGAACTGGGCAATGAGGGTTAAAGGTTGCACTTCTTGGATGAAACGTCTAGAACTCTATTGCTCTCGGTAAATTAGGATTTAATGAAACCAGTTCAAGATTTATGACCACCATAAAATGTGTTAAAGAGAGAATAACTTGAAATTTTTTCAGAAATACTTCAAAAAAAGGGAGAACAAAAATTGAATCACAAAAGAAAAAGTTCGTTATATAGAAAATGCACTTCGCTATAGAGAGGTTAGTTTACGAAGAAAATCGTGAAATGTTCAAGGTCCCAGCAAAAAGTTCGCTATATAGAAAAATTCGCAATATAGAGGTTCGTTATATAGAGGTTCGACAGTATTTTCCAAAATATGTGAAATGAACCTCACATATAAAATTATAATAAGGCACGAGACATAAAAGAATTAATTGAACCTTTATTTCAATACAAAATTTACTTTCGAATGATTTAGTATAGATAAATTTTAGTGTTCATTTTCATACAGTTTTAGAATTAATGAGAAAATAGCAATAAAAAGAATATTCAGTAAAAATATGCTTAAAATTCCTCAGAAATAATGCATACTCTTTAAAAGAAATAAAAAAGGGAAGAAAAAAAAAAGGAGAGATGATTATAGATAATTAACTCTCAGTTTAGAAATAATAAATATTTCTTTTTTCTTCTTGTCTTTGTTTTTTTTTATCATAATCATTATTCGTTCCGTAAAATTTTCGATAAATGTTTTGTTAAAGTTTATTTCTCTGTAGAATTTTAATTTTAAATATTTTTTAAAATGATTACAGCTATTTTTTTATTTCTTTTTTCCCCTGAATCGTAATTATTCATAAAATATATCAGAACTTAATCTGGAATCAAAGAACTACATAAAGTATGATTTATATTAGTAATACTAAAATGATTCTAAAGTAATTGATGTTTCTATAAAAGCATTTTTTATTGATTGAGAGATCCATCTTAAATAACCATTGTAAACCATTTAAAACCATTGTATCTTTTAATAACCACTAAAGTAATAGCCCTGTTTTTGGCATGAGTACATTTTATATGGCTAACGGGTCACAAAGGTGTTAACTTCGTCTTGAGGGGTAAAAATACAAACGATTTTCAAACAGATATATTTTTGTACTGTACCAGAGCCTGCATTAACATTATTTATAAAAGAATAAGGTTTCGTGTACACAAAGAATTTTATATAGCACAATCATAATTTAAAAAATTATAAGCATATGAAATTAAGAGACATTTCTTTAATAATTATTAAATAAATTTTACGTTGCGCATGGTATTTTCTAAAATAGTAGCCTTTGATGTGTATAAAACTTTATAGAATTATATCAAATGTACCATACTCTTTAAACCCTACCTAATTTTAGTATTATGTATCTTTTGTATTTCAAAACATTTTTAAAATATTGAAATTAAAAAAAAATTTTTAAGAAGGTCATTTCTTTATTTTTTAAAAAATATAATTTATTATTTTATTTATATAAAAATAGCTACAGTGTAACAAGGATACATGATGTAAAAAGGTAGTAGATACTGGTATTGTGTGTGGGTGTCATTCAATAATTCATTCCAGTTGGTATTTTCCTGGTTTTATTGTGTGAAACACACATGCTATATAAACTTCAATAAATAAATAATCTTAATCAAATTGATCTATCAAATATGTTATTAGACTGAAATTATGCTATACTAAAATCGTAACATTCGGGATAAAATCCTAGAACGGCGCACCTAGTATTAATGAAGCCAAGATCAAGATTTTAAATTATTTGTTAAAAACCGCAGCACCCGATAACGTTGAAGAGCTCAGTTTTAGATTAACACAGCCTTTTTAAGGTTGATTGATTGACTGAATATTTACGTCGCACTGTTCGGGGCCCACGGGGGTTTTTCACGTACCACGAAATTTTGAACCCTGGTCAAGTGATGGACGACACCGGGCCCCCTCTCCCTACCACCCCAAAGGGAGTACTTTTCAGCTCCCCGACAGATTTAACGTGCACCCCGGCCCTACAGGGGGGTCTTTAGTGGTACTGGGCCGAATTTCGTGACAAGGCAAGCCACGATCCGATATCTATACCACTCGGCTACCGCGGCCGCCTTTTTAAGGAATACGCTTTGAAAACTCCACGTATTGGTGCAATGTTGTTGCCAACTGAGTTTATTCTTTACAATAATAAAGCTTGGTTGGAATCTAAGTTTATTTTAATTTACAACAGGGAAGACGACGAAATCGATACCCCAACTATATCACCCTATCAATCGCAACAATACATTTAATTTTATAAATCAACTTATTGCTACTAATTAGAACTACTATTTTAGTAAATATGTAATTGTAATTTTAGTAAATATGTAAATATAAAATTTAATTAATATCTCTTACAAAAATGCTTTCTCTATTTTCATATGCTTATAATTTTTTAAATTATGATTATATTTTAAACATTTTACACTTTTTTGAAGCCTCATTCCTTTATAAATAATGTGTAAAAGATTAGGATTATATTTAATTTTAATTTCAAAGAATTACATCTATTCGAAAATTGTTTATATATTCAGCCCCCAAGTCGAAATTAACACCCCTGAGACCCCTTTCAGACACAATGAAAGAGATTTTTCTCTTTAAATCCTTCACTTGCATATTAATTGAATGCTATTAACTGAAAATACAATTGCATTCCATTTTCAACTCTTCAGACAAATCGCTTTTGCGAAATATATAACACTCCGAATACGTCTTCATTTCTAATAAATAACCCTAACAAAATCATCGAGAGAGAGAGAGGAGAAAGGGAATCCATTCATCAACATCCCCCATTCGTTTCATCAATATGGATCTGCAAAATGTAGGGACAACGCTTCTAAATCTCACCCGTTTGGCGACGAAACTTGGCGAACCCGAATTTCTCCAATTCCAGCAACCCCGCCAATGTGTTCTTCCAACCCTCAGCATCTGATCATCACCGGCCGCGGTTTTAACGGGGAAAAGGAAGAGTGAGTACCAGGGAGAAAAGAGAGCAGAGAAAAAGAACTAGTGCATCGTGTATCTCCCTGAAAAATAAACCACCCCCGATCCTCCTTCGCGCCAGGGACCCCCAAAGCCGATGGATAAGGGGGCATCCAACAGTCTGGTGACCTTGTACAAGGAGGAAAGATTGTAAACAATGGAGTAAGAGTGCGTGTGTGACTGAACCGTCATTGTTGCTGTGGTGGATTGTGATCATCTATGGGATACTTGGATTCTCTTCAATGGAGGGATATAGGGGAAGCAGCAGCAGTAATAGTAGCAGCAGCAACGACAGTGGCCACCCGGACGTCAGTTCTTCGTCCGGCTGGTCTGTGCGTCCGATTAAGGGGGAGGAGGTCCAGGAGGATACCTTAGGTGGAGGAGCAGTGCCCAGCTCGACCAGTGATACCTCCTCTTCATCATCATCCACTAGCGATAAGTCGCCCACGTCAAAAGCTCAAGGTGAGTGGGAGTTTATTTACTAACGATGCTTCTGTGTGAACAGATTCAAACTAGTTTGTTTACAGGGAGTAAGAGGACTTAGGTGCACGTGCGATCTCTAAATATGGGGATGTTTGTTGAAATGTGTTTAAAATTCACTTTTTTGAGGTGAGGGATAACATTTTACAAATGTATTTTTTGAGTGATGTATATCGTATTTGAAATTGTTCTGTTTGTAATGACTGGTTGCTATACATTTAAGGTATCCGACTATTTGCGACAACTTTAAAAAAAATAATAATGGAGGACTTTTTTGTGGTTTCTAGATTTATTTAGTACATTTTAAGAAAAATATACAAATTTGAGAAGAGAAAAAGAAATTATTATTACTTAAATGGGAAAAAATTTGCAAAAAAATTACATAAATGGGGCCCATTCTGTATAAAAAGTTTATGAACAAATTTTCAATTTTTCATTTTGATGTGTTGCTTTGCTAATCATATTTGAAATGACCTCCAGGATAAGAGATATTTTAATTTTTACAAAACCTAGAGAACTTTTATCTGAGTTATTATATGAAATTACTTTAAAAAACAGTGATTATATTCACATAGGGGACCGTAAATTTTATAATGAAACAATGATTGATATATCTGAAGGTACGGACATTTCTGATACACTTCTACTATTATACAGAATATACACAAAAAATTTCAGTTCATTATTTTCAAAACTTTTTGAGCAATCTCTGTTCCCGTTTTTTGCATTTTCAGGAAAAAAAAGAAAGAAAAAATACCACATTTCTAGTAAAACGCATTTCAAAGTACATCTTGCTTAAAGTAATGGCATCAACTTTTGCTAAAATCCTTGTAGTTTTTGTTCTGATGGATGCAAAATAATAAACTTGGTATTTTTATAAAGCTCATAAGATGACCT
This sequence comes from Trichonephila inaurata madagascariensis, assembly GCA_019973955.1. Taxonomy (NCBI): domain Eukaryota; kingdom Metazoa; phylum Arthropoda; class Arachnida; order Araneae; family Nephilidae; genus Trichonephila; species Trichonephila inaurata. The sequence goes on from BMAV01020039.1 coordinate 98,540, forward strand.
ATAAAATAAAATCATAAAAAGAATATTTTCAATTTCTGACAAAGTTTACAATTTTAGGGTAGTCGGATAGTATAAAAAATTGATTTTGCAAACTGTTTTTCAAGAAAATGGAAAAACTTTTAACCTTATGTGCAAAGATATAATATTATGCTAGGTGTTGTTCAACTTTGAATGAAATGCTTATTTATGTAATAGTAAAAATAAAACTGAAAATTAAGTGAGAAAATAATTCCCAATCAGAGGTAAAAAGATGTATTTTTTTATCGATATATTTATGTATTAAAATACCTTGCTAGTAAAACTAAAAAAAAAAATCCCTTTTAAAATGTTTGAGCAGTTTTTGGAAGTAGTATTAAGTGCACATGTGATTTTTTAAAAAGAGCTTCATTTATATTTTTATTGACAACTTTCCTAGCAGTTGAAAATTCACATGTCCTGTGTGTTATATTGCTTTAAAAACTAAAGAGCATTGCAAATGGCTAACTTGTTTATGAAAAAGATAAAAGCTCTTAACATTTGTATTGTGAAAATCTTATAAATCATACATATGATATGATATGAGGTGTTGTATCTGTGTGCCTACTCTATTACAACAATACGTTCATACAAAATTTCCTTTTCAAGAGAATGGTGTAATATCTGCATATTCTCTAACTAAAACCAATTAATAAAAGCATTTTTGTATAGATTTTAAAAGCTATATAACTACTATTTAGATATAATATTTTTATTTTCCCAATAGATAAAATATTAAAGGGGAAATCTGTTAATTTCTTAATATTGTAAATTTTTTTAATTTTTGCCGGTTTTTTTAAAAAAAAATTCTACAAGGTATGGTATTTTTAACCATTATCTTAGATTATGTATACCTTTCACATGTTATATTTTTATTAGTTTGAATCGATTATATGATATCTAAAATTATGCACACCTCTTCGAATTATAACCAGTGCGATGTACGACTACAATAAATGAATAAATAAAAATAGCGAATAATGACAGAAATTACACTTCTAGGAGTAAAAAGCTCTGGAGACTAATGCAGTAGGAAAAATAGAATGGATATTATATATTTTTATATAATAATCAGATGTAAAGTAGATTGAAGCTTTGTGTTTCATGTTCAATTTTTACAACCCTCCCCTTTGAATAAAAATAGTGTCGAAAAATATAAATACGACCAGTTTGTAGGAAAAGAATTCATAAGTCGATTGATTGATTGGTAGTTAAAAGCCGAATTTCGAATGAGCACGAGACCTGTTGGCGATGGAACTAGGGAGTTTTGAAGCATGGTCAAGAGACAAGGACGTCACCAGAGCTGGCGCCGACCTTGCCGATGTGAGGATTTTAAGCCTCCTCAGACTTAAAGGTCATGTCAAACAGACTGTTCCGCGGGTTTCCAAAGAGAAATCTTATTTTGTGGATTTCTGATAATATTTAAATATTTTTTTTAATTTCTTAGTATCTACAAATGTACTGCAACTATATTCTTGGAAAAATATCGCAAAAAAAATGACAAGTTTAGTTAAACTAAATAGTTGAAATTTTTTTAATGTAACAAAACATATACGCGCAATAATTTTTACAAGTAATATTTGCTGCAAATTAATTTATATATATTTTATGTTTAAATGTTCAAGCATGAACAATTAAATAATTTTTAATTTGAATTTATTTCATGAAACTTTTCTTTTAGGGGTATATAAATAAAATACAGTTGGTGATTAAAAAAAAAAATCTAAAAAGCAATTAATTCTGATGCTTTTCTCTGAATTGTTTGCTTCAATTATTGAATCTTGAATATATTTGAGTAATTTGGTATATTAATACCGATATATATAATGATATGCTTTTTACCGAATTCTTTTAAATGGATTTTGATTTAAATTCATATGTCTACCAGTGTTTAGGTGTGGATGGAGCAAGATGGATATTTTCGAATTAATCCTTCTCAGTTTCTTAATTTTCAAACTTTGAATTTATAGGAATCGAATCATTGGAACATTTTATTTTCCCTGAAATTGTTTTTTTGTTTTTTTGTTTTTTTTTTTTAAATACCCCAAAAATTTTCACTATATATGAGTATAATTAGTATTTTTTTATGAATATTGTTGATATTTTCTTAGTTTTTCAGGCTTTCATAAATCATTTTAATATACCTGAAGAAATTTCGTGTAATGATTTGTATTGCTTGAAAAAATCAATTAAAGTTATTAAATTTTAACCAATTTTTAAATTATTCACAAAAAACTTTAATAGTACATTTTACTAAATGCAATTAAAATGTACCATTCATTTGGAGACAGTTATAATACATCCAAGGCTCATCTACTGCGCCGTCTAACATCCCGTGATCAGTAATAATTAGCAATCTAAGTCCATTTGTAAATCACGCAACTTTCGTTTGCAGTTTTTATACATTCATGGAGAAGTATATCGTTTCATTCACATGCACTCATTGGTTTTCAAAAGTTAAGCATTATCTGGATACTTTAGAAATAAAAATTGAATGAAACTGAGATATTCCTAATATATCATATACTGATGTTTGCCAGTGGATGTGTACGTACATTTTTTTGTCAGTGACATAATATGATTCTGATATGGGTTGTTGGGAAGAAGATAACGTCTTGTGTGTGTTTTTGAAAAACAGAATCATTGGAGATGTTAGAAATTGGACACTCACAGACAAGACTTTCTTGTGTTGTAAATGTTGCACAGTGTCCAGTTTCCAAACTGTAGAAACGGCACCAAACCATTGGAAATATCCATAGTTGCAGGTCGATCGAAAGTAATAACAGCTAGAGAAGACCGATTTCTGTCCTTAAGTGCGTAACCGGACGGTGTGTAATTGACAGCCATCTAAAGAGCTTCCTGCAATTATGGGAAAATGATTTCCAGGCCCCTTGGACAATGATTACCAAATGCAATGCTCCTTTAAGACATCTTGAGGTTCTAGGTTCTTATGTTGTAGTAGGCTCCACTGCGACTTTTTTAAATAGAAAGTACGTAGCATATGTTGTCAAATACTAATTCAAACGTTCAGGGACGTCTTAAGACTCTTTGATGTTCTGAGCTCCTAAGCAAATGTTGGCCCTACATGAGATCTTTAAAAGTAGACATTATATAGCATGCATTGCTATCAAATACTCCTTCAAACGGTAATTTGAAACAGATAAATGTGCACGACTCAGAATCTCAAAAAACCTAGGCACTAACCGGCCACATTTCGACTAAATGAGTTGAATGATTATTTATAGTATTAGGCCTAAGCCTAGACATGGACAACGGTCATCACATAATACAGTCTTACCACATTTGCCAATTGACATGCAGTTTGAAATTCCCTGTTTTTCGGAGAATATGCTCCCGGATCATGATCCTATTAAGACAGAAGCAAGAACGAAACGAGGCCACACCGAGGGCGAGGTCCTGGGGCCCAGTTGGCCCATGCCTTACGACGTTCCTAGCATATAGTAACCCGTAACAAATAAAAGTGCGTGTCTCACAATCTCGCAAACCTAGGGTCAAATCCTTTCAATCGAATGCCGCCTTTCGATTAAATGAGCAATGATGGTATATGGTGATAGACCAATAGACCAAGTCCTAGACACAGATGACGGACATGACATAATATGTTATGTACTAGCTATATGTCAACTGGCACAGTCTTGCCACCACTGCCAGCTGGCATATCATTCAAAATCCCAGGTGTTTTTTTTTTTTTTTTTTTTTTTGGAAAATATGCCGAGGAATAACATTTGACGATTAAAATTATTTGGATCACAATCTTACTTAGCCAAGTTGAGAACGAGCCCATCCATCCCCCACCCGTCATAGTATGAAAATGAGAGATCGCTTACGATGGAATCGAGAACTTGGAAACTAGACAAACAATCGAGTGGAGTAATGTGATTTCTCCATTGCATCATAAATCACTTCACAGAGTAATTATGCCTAGCATAATCTGGAAGGAAATTAGAACACAAGTCACTTCATAACATCACAGAACGATATCAATGTCGGCATCTTGGTGTGGCTAGCATAATGTCTTCTGGATGCACGGACCTTCATATTTGTGAGTAAGTTCTGTTAATGGAGCAAGGTATAGAGACAGGGGTGTAGCTACCGCCGTATCAAGGATACGGGGCCCACACGTTGCAGGGGCTCCAACATACGTCTGAAAGCAATCTAGTTAAGGGGCTGTCAAATGGAACCCCAGAGAATTTTGATACAGGTCCCCCTCATGACTAGCAACGCCAATATATAGAGATGAGGTTATGGAATCTCATGTTCGTTTTTACCGAGGTGCTACGGGTCCACAGTTCTTATTCATGAAAAATTACGCAACACCATACCATTCTCAACTGGTGGAGGAATATTGCTGAAGTGAAGGTATCAAGTGTATGCAATGGCTGATTTCATGACTTGATCCGATTGAGCGTGTTTAAAATTATCTTGAACGAAAACTCGTTATCTTCCACTGAGCTCAAACCCATTGTATTGTGGGAGTGACAGAATCTTGTTATTAATCCAAATTCATCCATTGTATGAAACATCCTATAATGTTTGTTCAGAAGCAAGAGGTAACCACACTCCCTACTAACCAACTTAAGAATTTTTCTTTTCTTCCGGCGATAGATGAATTTCTTACTTTTTTTTCTCTCTCCATTTTCATCAATTGTGTAAATCACGCAATATAAGTTTTTTTGTTCTTTCTTCAATTTGCCCTCTTTATTTGTACGAGTAATAGCTTTCTAACTAAGCATGCCAAAATTCAATTCGCCGTTTCTGTGCCCTACTTAAAGAAATAACTATTATTCTTTACTTAAATACCAGTCTAGATTTTGGATTCTTATTAAATTTGATGAAAATAGAAAAAAATTAACAAAAATGAATGACCTAAGAACTTGATTTTTTCCTCATTCTGTTTGTTATTAAAACTTTTGAATGGGTCAGTAAATATTTAAGAAAAAAAGGAAAGTCGTCGGAGGTATGTTTCCTCACAAATGTATATGAATACGTTCTGTGCAAGGATGTATATGTATATACTCACTACTCTTGAATCAAACTAAAAGCATTGTAATCATTAATAGTAAAATAAGGTTAGATGGTATAATTTAATTACAGAAGTTCAAAAATGAATTGCTTTTGCTTGTTTAGTATATACCGACATTTTTAGATATGATTCGATCTTTTTATTCCGATTCTTTTATCGAGCGACCGTTTTTTTCCTGTAGTTGTTTTCGCTAATGAATGCTAAGTACAAAAATGAATTGCATTTGCGAGTTTAATACATTACGGAGTTTTTTGATATACGATTGGCAGCAGAAGTTGAGATTATCGATTGCTCTTCTTTCTTTGAGGAAAATATCGCTAATCATCAAGGTAGTCAATAAATCATGGAATATGTTGTATCCGAAACTTCGGGGAATTTTTTAATTGCCAAATTAATTTAGTTGAAGTTTATATTTTCTTCCCAATTTGTTCTGTTGTTTTTCTGTAGTCCTCAAAATGAGGGTATGATTTTTGTTAAGAATTTATAAATTAAATTGTGAGTTGTTAAATTATTTATTTATAGACAATTTTTTTTTAAAAAAAAAGCTGTTCAATTTTTATTTTGCTTTATGGGAATTCTGAAATTACTTAAAAAATTTTTTAAAAAAAGGTTTGACCCCTCAAATTTTTCGGTAGAACCAAGAAAATTTCCTTTTATGTGTAACTGACTATAATAAGTAATATAAAAAAATTTAAGTCAATTCCTACTTAGATCAGCAAAGAAAAATTTAATTTTAGCTACTTTTTATTAAATAGTTACAATTAATATAAATGTGTATATACATATAACAGAATCATAATATTAAGTGGTAATTAATTTTTATTAATTATCATTAAAGTATCGTATTATCATCGAGAAAAAAAACGTGTATATAAAATTTCAGTTCAACTGAATGCTTTAAAACGAGAAAATTTTTTTTTCAAGTTTTGACACAAGTCGCCAAAAATGATGCCAACGAGGCTGTTTATTTGTAATTCTTTAAATAATTAGTTTTAATCAAATAATTTTTATTAATTATAATTAAATTATAGTGTATTGTCATCCAAAATAATCATGTATATAAAATTTCGGTTCAAAATTGAGCGCTTTAAAATATATTTTATTAGAGATTTAAAATTCCACCAAGATAAATAAATAAATATATAGAGAGTGTGAGCTAATAGTGTAGGAATTGAAAAACAGAGAAAAATATTAAAGTATTTAATACATTCAAAAATTAATCAGGTTTTACTGTGATTAATATGAAACATTATTTGATATTAAATACAGTAAAACCTCAATAATCCGTATCGCATTAAATTGTACGTCACTTGATTCGTAGAGTCACTAACAAATTAAAAAATAAACTCACACACAAAACTATCATATGTTGTAAGATTTCTTTTATGTAATGCTTATGTATTGAGCTGAGTTCTCTCTTGCGTAATTATCAGGGGCGTAGCTACCGCCGTATCAATGATACGAGTCCCCCAAGCTACAGGGGCCCCAATATGTGTAACTACAGTACCACTAACAGAGCTCCAAAGGAGTTTTGTTACGGGATCCACTCAGAACTATATACCCCAGTGGTAATTATTTATCATTTTGCTTAGTGTTATTTCAATACATAGTTCTTTTTATTGGACAGGGTGTGTAAAGTTATGTACTTGAATTCATTTTATAGCTTATTATGTTTAATCCGGTTGATCTAGATCCCTCCTCCATTACGCCGGATTAATGCATATCCGGCCAATGCATGCCGGATCACTATTTTTAATAAAAGAACAAGTTTAATAGAAATAAATCTTCAAATGAATTTTGTGTGTGGTTTTGTCGAAAAAAGTTATTTTACTGGATATTTGTCAAATTAGTGATAAGTAATGAAACTTTGCTTTTCCTGGATTTAATTCCAATTTTTCCTTGTAAAAATGACGCAATATCGAAAATATTTGTGTACAGTCCGTTTAATTCATTAATTTGCGTGTCCACTACCATTCCCCGATAGCATGCAATACTACATAATTAAATTACATAAATAAGAGTGAAAGTTTAATGATGCAACGATAACACTGCAACTAATGACCAAGTACGTACGAAGATCAAGAAACCGAATAAGGTATGGTAGTCTGTGTTGTGTCATAACGCTATTTCTGTTCATAGGATCGTCAACCCCGAAGAGGGTGTGTGCTTACAAATGTCACCCGTATAGTTTGAAAAAGAATGATATGTGTTTATCGTCTTTTGAAAAGAATTACTCAGTTGCATAACATATAATGTTACATGATAATTCTTATGAACTAAACATATGTAATTTAAATGTGAAATTAAAAGTTTTGTTTCTTTATTGAAAATGCGGTAGCTGTTTCGGGATATTTGAAATATATAGTTATCCATTTTTTTTTAAATACTAAATTTATTTGGGTGTCATGATGTTATACAGGGAAAGATAATTTTCTTATCATTACAAAATGCTAAAGTTAAATTAAGAGGTAAATTTTTCCAGTTCTGGAGATTCCCAGTTTTTAAGCGCGCTACTGTTATTTTTTTCAGGATTATCTTATGTTTAGGTACTGGATTTGTGTTATTTTTATATCCTGTCTCAGATTATTTTATGTTATGGGTATACGCAAGTGCGCACACAGGAATTTTTCGGAGGAGGTTCAAGGGTCGAAAGTCCACCATTCTCGTATAATGCTCCAATACGCCGCCCAACATATTCTTTTAATTTTGCCGAAACAGTAAAAAATTAATTATTCAATAAATAATTAGCATGAATTAATAAAATTAATCATTAATAACAAATACTTAATTAAATTTTATGTACTTTATACATAGAATTATAATCAATAGAAAACAAATCTAGGGTTTTTTCGGGAGGAGGGATCCGGAGTGCCGGGACCCCACACCGTGTGCGCCACTGATCTATGCTTTGTATTTAATTTAAAAGACTATTAAATTCAAATTGGTAGTATAAAATTTAAAAAACAAGAGAGAATAAACATCAATATAAAATTTCTCATTTAGCATAAGTTTGTGTTTTATATGCCAGTATTAGTTTATAAAACATCATTTAAACTCAGTGGCGCAACAAACCATGAAGGCCAAGGTCTACACGGCCATCTCGGTTTTCATGACTTTGGGCACTGAGGTGTATGAGCAGATGTTCCGGTCAGGTGGTCAGTTTGACGCAAAAGCATCATTTAGTGTCACATTATTAGTTACGGCAATATATATATTTCACAAGAACAACAATTATAATCTTAAAAGCTACACAGACTAATTTTAACGCATGGAAATATTATATTTATTTTCCTTTTTAAGGACTAATCACAAATTTTAAATATCAAATAGTAAAGAAATTATAGACGATATATAATACCAAGACAATTTTACCTTAAATTATCTTTCATTTTCTTTGCTAATTGCTTTTTGCGAGTTTCAGAATGTCACTTTATATTGTTTTTCAGAACTATCTCAGTATCAGTATTACTCCATATTAACTTGACGGATAAGATAGTCAGAGCTTGTCCAAGCATGCAAAATTTTTTCAAGGATCTCATCAGCTATTGTATTGAATTTTTAATAAAGCTTTTCTCAGATAACATGTTACTTGTAAACGGTGGGGTCATATTGAATATAAATATCTGAAAGATTTATGTAAAGGACGTCGTGTTTATTTTGTGAAGATCTGAACGTTTAAGGAATGCATAATATATATATTGAACTAAATTTAATCGAGTCAATCCAGCTTGATTCCATGTAATGTGCATGCACATGTAGCACTGCACATTAAATGAAAGAACTTTTATGACTCTTAATTAATTTGATCACAAATATTGTTTATGATTACTGTTTCGAAATTATAAGAAGATATAAATATTTAAATAAAATTTTTTGCCCCTTTTTTTACCCAGTTTACTGATTGTTCAAACTTCTGGCTTTTAAAAAATGCCTTTTAAAAGGGAGGAAAATTTAAAACATTTTCATTAAACTTTTTTTTTTACATTTGTTAAAATACTCAAAAGCTTAAGCAATCATTATTATCGAATGAGGTGTACTTTAATTTATGTCATCTCTTGGGGTTAATTGTAATTAAATTAATTAGCTTATATATATGTAAACCAATACGCCTAAAACCAATCGGAGCAATTTAAGACAATGTACTTTTTTCCCTTTTATGATCAAAACTATTATAAGGACACGGGAAACCGGAACTCTCTTTTTTGGTGTGGTTAAAAAGTAAAAATTTGAGGTTATATGAGGGGTTTGACCCCCCCCCCCATTTTTTAGAAATGATTCTGTCTGTATTAATTTTGGCTATTTTTTTTTTTACGTTTTATTCTCAAATTTTTTTCTGGGTGGCTGTAACATTAATATAAATATTTCCATATTTTTTTTCTTTAGTGAATAATTTTTTTTTAGTGTGTAACTTAACTTTTTGTAAATAAATAAAAAAAAAAATACATGAAAATTACCAAAAAGGGAAAAAATTTTATTTTAGTTCAAGATAGGAAAGAGTTTTAAAAAATAATCTCTTTATATCTGTTTTCGTATCTATTTTAAGAAAACAAGAGACAATTTGTGGAGTGAAGAAAAATCGATTATATCTCACCTAAAGATTTTGAATGATATGGCTATTCTAACTGTCCGGGTTGTGTCTAAGCCCTTCGTACACTAAAATATCGATCTGTTTTTATGGGTTTGTGTGATTATTGATTAACCCTTGACCTTTTCCCTCCCTTCCTTTTAATTCGGTCCTTTCCAGGGGCAATGGTTGTTCAAGGCTCTGAAGGGCCCCGAAAGAATCTCAAATTCTTTTGTTTTAAAAACCCCCCGAAATTGTCAAAAAGTTAGGAAATATCAAGGCTTTGGAGCAATAATTTTCATTACTTTATTTCGTTCCAATTTCGGAGGAGGGCCCGTTGCACTGTTTCTTCCTTTGCTTAATGGTTTTTGCAGAGTGCTGTTTCTCAACTGGTCTTAAATTTGGGTTGTTGGGTCTTTCGGGATCTTTTGATTTGACTTACTTTGGTTTTTTATTTTTTTTTTGTTGTAATGTTGTGGTTTGTGTTATCAAAAGAGAGAGAGGGGAAAAGTACTTCGTATTTTACTGATATTGGAAAGCCTAGATTCAAGGCCACCATGGGAAGAAATGGATGTACTTAGTTATGTGATTAATTTATATAGGTCGCTGAATTATTTAGGACAAGGATGGGGAGAACTGTAGACCTCCCGGGTTTCTGTAAGCTCGGTTTTCTGAAAATATATATATATTTTTTCAAAAATTCTCACTGCTATAATTTTTTTTAAAAAAATCTATATCGAAACAATTTTAAATTTTTATGTTCCGAAAATCCGACGGCGCAAACAAAAAAATAAGATTGAAATTAATGTGGTTTTTGGGGGGTAAAAAGAACGTATTTAAAATAAAAAAAAATAACAACAAAAAATTTTTTTTTTACTTCTACATGTTTTGAAATAATGTTTATTTAAAAAAAAAATGCTTCCCTTATGAACAAAAAAAGAAGTAGTTCGAAGAAAACTTTTTCAAAGGTCAGTATAATACCTCAATAAATGACTTAAAATATAAGAAAATAAAACTATTATTTGGGATTTTTTTTAAAAAAAGGGGGGGGGTGGGGTTGGGGAATATACCAAAAATTAAAGTTAAGTTTGAAAGTATAGGTGGCTTATAGGAGGGAATTTTTAAAATACTTCAGGTATATTTTTTATTGAATTCCCCCACCATCGATTCTAACCACCCCAAATCTCAAATTTTGTGAAAAGGAAAAAGGAAAATTTAAATGGGGTTTTCGTGCCAATTTTAAGAAATTAAAAAAAATTTAAAAGGAGAACAAAGAACGTTTTACTTCCTTTTTATATCTTTTAATTTTATATACATTAATTGTTCTAAATACCCCCCTCCAAAATTTTTTTTCATTCTAAGCCCCACCCGATTTTAAGATTAAATTGGAAAAATGTGCGGCGATTCAGGTTTTATATTTTTTTAAAGCGTACGTGAAAGGGTAATAAACCCCACATCGAGGGGCCCCGGATTTTAGAGGGACAAAGGTTTTGGGTTTTCAATCCCCCCAAAAATCCCATTTGGGGAAAAACCCAACTTTTAGGGGCAATACCCGGGGCCCCGTTGGGGAGAGGGGTATTTTTGGGTTTTTAGGCGTCTATTTCAAGTTTTAAATAAATGGAATTTTCTTTTACATAACCAACAATTAATTTTTATTCTGTTAATTGATTGTTTTCATCATCATCAATGGTTTTTTGTGTGGCCCCCTTTGGGTTTGTTTGTTCATATAAAAGTCATAAGAATTTTTTTTAAAAAGACATTCAAATGAGGTTTATGCATATGAGGGTGAAAATTGAATAAAACTATCAGAAAACGTTTATTATGTTTATTTTATTAAATATTATTTTACTCATTATTTATAATAAAAGCTATAAGTTTATAAGTACAATTATTTCCGTTCAAACCCCCTGATTTTCCATTTTTTAAAACATATTTATAGGGAAAAAATAAAAGGTTATTTAAAATCCTTAACCGGGATTTTTTCCTTTTTTTTTTAATTTTTTAGATAATTGCGTATAAAACCCCCGCCCCTTTTTTTCGAAATAAATATTTTGATACTTGTCTTCTTTTTTTGGGCATTTTATTCAGGGGGTATTTTCCAAAATTTTTGAAAAAAATGGGATACTTCAGAAAATTTTTTTTATAAAGCAATCATTTTTTTTAAATAAAAATTTTTTTCCATAAAAATGAAAGAAATTTTTTATGATTTTTATTTTTTAAAATTTTTATAACCCCATAACGGCATCCAAAATTTATCTATTTTTTGTTAAAATGGGGGTTTAAATTTTTCTAAAAAATTTTTGTAAAATCCTGTATTTTAGAGGGAAAAATACTTTTTAAAACTTTGGGAAAATTGTAATTTGTATATATTTTGTATTTTTTTTTTAAAATTTTTTTTTTAAGGAGAAAAAAATTTTACATTAATTAAATTTTAAAAAATGTAGAAAAATTTTCTTTCCTTTTTGATTACAATTCTAATCTTTTTAAGGTGTAATTACGATTAAGTCTTTTAAAGAAAACACACAATTAAAAGCACGAATTTATCATACATTCAATGTTATTGTTAGAATGTGTTTGTTTTTGGTTCTTTTTAACAAAGAAATTGGGTTTTTGTTTAATATAAATTTTTATTAAGTATTTTGTGTAAATTAATTTAAAATGTATGAATTGTTGTTAAACTTTATGCTCTTAAATATAAAAGTTTTTTAAAATTTACTTTTATAAGTAAAATTATATATAACTGTTAAAAAAAAATTATTTGAAGAAGATTAATTGTCGAAAATAGTTTTATAGGAAGCTAGACTAAATAATGTAGATCCATTGTTTTTTAACACGACGATTTTTTCAAAAACAAGTAATTAATTGAACTACAAAATACGAATAACGGTATTATGTAACAATATGGTAATAACATATATGTATATATATATACAGTGGCGCACCCCAAAGGGAGGGCCTGGGGCCCCGGACCCCCCCAAAAGCCCTTTTGTTTTTTTCCGATTGACTAAAAAATTCTGATGTATAATACGAAATTTTTGGCCTGATTTTTTTGATTAATTTTTTTAATTAATCCCAATTATTTATTCTAATTATTTTTTTTCGTGTTTTGTTCCCGAAAATCAACAAAATCAAAAGGATTGTTCAAGAATGGTGAACTTTCAACCCCCAAAAACCCCTTGAAAAATTCCCGTACCCTTACTGTTTAATATAAATATATTAAGTATGTATTTGTAAATTAATTTAAAATGTATGAATTGTTGTTAAACTTTGTGTTTTAAATAAAAATTTTTTTAATTTATTTTTTTGGAAAATTAATATAACTATTAAAAAAAATTTATTTGGAAAAAAGTCAAAAAAAAGTTTTATGGGGGTTGACAAAAATGAACCCAAATTTTTTTTTAAAATTTTGTTTTTTTAAAAAAAGTAATTAATTGAACAAAAAAAAAGAATAATGGTTTTAAATTAACAATATGGTAATAATATATATATAGGACTAGGTAAAAGGACTTCAATATTTTTTTTCCTTGGATATTTTCCGAAAGAAATTTCATCCAAAATTTCCAGGAAATATTTTCTCGTAAAATTCCAGATAATATAATCGTATAAACTATCTCATGGATTGTAAACCAAACAACGAATACATTTTACCATCAATGAAAAAAAAAAAAACTGAAGATTCTGGTTTGGGACATTGTCCACTAATCAAAAAAATGTTTTTTTTGAGAGACACGATCCCGTAGCGTATGATTACAAAGGGGGGAAAATGGGTGCTGTAATTAAAACTCCCAAAGGATGTGGGGCTTTTTTGACGTTTTTTTGACCCTCAACTCTTAAAGGGATGGAATGGTTTTGGGTTTTTGGCTGAACGAGGGTGCTTGCTGTACTTTACCCTGTTATATATTAAATGGCCCCACTAGGTATTTTTGAAAATATTTTTTTGAAACTAGATATACATAAATCCATTTTAAAAAAATTTGCAAAAGATAGTACCTAATACCTCTCAATGTTATATTTAACATAGTGTAAATAAAAGAAAAAGTCACGGGTAAAATATAAATTTTAATAGTTGGCACCGGGTCAACCTCCAAAGTTTAAATTTTTTTTTCAATTGATTATAATCCTTGCATAGTAGAAAATTTAATTAATTGTTTTTAAAAGTTATTTGTTTTTAAATTTAAACTAATTATTTATGAAAATTTTTTTTACTGATTTTTTTTCCCCGAAAATCAAAAAAAAAATATGTTGTTGAGGGCGTTTTGGGAGTATAATACGAGAATGGGGAATTTTGACCCCAGACCCCCTTTTAAAAAAATTCCCCGTGTCCGTTTCTGATCATAATATTTATTCGACAGTTCAGCAATTTTTTTAATAACTCAGTTGTTTCCCCCCCGCCCCTTTAAAAAAAAAAATTTTTTCAATTTTATTTTAATGCAGCTTAAAATAAAAGATTTATTTGACTTTTTATAACGTTTTTAATACGTTTAGAGTGTGTGGGGGCAGTGGCGTAACGGATTACATTTGGGGGCCCCCAAAAACAGGTTTTTTTTAGCCCCGTTGGGTTTTTTCAAAGGGTGGTATTTGAATTTGAGCCCCTTGAACACTGGGCTCCTACACAAAAGTAGGACAAACCTACCTTTGTGACAATAAATTTATATGTACAGTTTTAGCATAGCAAATTGTCATAAAAAAACAAGAAAAAATAAATTTCATGACTTAAATCACAAACAGACTCGCCCGACTGCCACCTTTTGACTGAATGAGTAATGATGGTGTATGGTGGTAGGCCTAGCCCTATACATGGACAACGGTTATTCCATGTAGCCAGTTGATATATCATCCGAAATTCTCTATTTTTCCGAGAATACAACCGGAAATAACATTTGACCGTTGAAATCATTCAAATCGCTATCTTATTAAGACTTGAGTCGAGAACGAGATGAGTCACTCATTGTAGCCGAGGCCCTGGGCCTAGTTAACCTATGCTCTAAGATGTCTCTGTACACAAAGGTGGGATTTGGGGGTTCAAACCAGTTGCGTACACAGACTAGTTTTAATGGGACGGGTTATATTTTATAAAATAAGTAGACGAAAGCGCTGAAGTGTAATCTTTATGCTGAAGATTAAAAATCTGTTGGCCTGTAGGAGCGATTTTAACCCCCTCTCTGTGTACGCCATTAGTTTAAACCCCTCCCGTGGACCAATACATTTCTAATTACGTCTCGTGCTTTCGTCTAAGTTTTTTTAAAAATATGACCCCCCCCTTTAGGTACTCTCCCCCGTACGCCAATGGGCATGTGGCTTTAAACAATCTTTTTAAAAAGAAAAAAATTGATTTATATTATGAACATTTCATGTGAAAATTGACGTATGATTAAAAAATGGTTATACTTTTATTCGGATTAAAAGAAATTTCTCTTTTGTATAGCAAACAACTCGTGGATTATTAGTTAGTAAACAACAGAATAAGTAATGCACATTTATAAAGTCAGGGCCGCTTTTCCGCTTAGGCACACTAGGCATGAGACTTGGGCGAAAATATTCGGGTGCGCAAAAAAATTAGAGGGCGAAAAAAAAGAGAAAAATAAAAATTACAGCAAACGTACCATCGCCTGGCGAGTCGTGAGAGAAGCATTTCTGCCCTTAAGAGAGTAAAGACTGAAATGAGATCTATGGAAAAAGAAACGCTGGATGTTGCTATGCACTCAACATGATATTGATACGGAAATTAATTACAATGATGTTATTGATGATTTTGCTATGATCAAAGCTCATGAAAACCTTTCTACTAGTACAATCAGAGAGCCTCAACGAAGAATAAGGATGTCAAAAAGTAAAAGATAAAGCGATAAGCGATAAAAAAAAAGATAATTAACAAGTTGAAAATAGTTCATACAGTAATGTATACTCTATGCCAGGGACGGCGAACCATTGACACGCGTGCCATTAATGGCATGCTATCCAATATTTTGGGCACGCCATCAAACAAAACAGTTAGCATTTTTTTTTTAAACTAGCCAAGTTCACTATGAAGTATTACGAATAAACGCGAGTGATCGGCCATAGAGCGCACACACGTTTGTTATTGACTTGCCTTAGTTACGCCGTGGACTACAATTGCTAATGATGGAAAATTTGTCTGCACATAGCATAGTCAATTTCGTTGACACAATTGTATTTTAAAGTTCATTTGTGATATATATATATATAGAATTTTTAACTATTATTTAACATGGCTAGTTAAGCAGAAAAAAGTGCAATGTAGTAAGTGTAGCAGAGAATTTCAAACTTGGTGTACCGAGAAATTTCTCACGATTAGTAAATGCGACAAAACGGTGTGTGTTTCATGTTTTGGAACAGTGGTATGTAAAATATTGTCTGTTAAATGGCATTTTGAAAAAAAAAAAAACCACAAACCATTTTGTCAAAAATGAACCAGAGCATAAAGAATTATTTGCTTAAAACCGTTTGGCAGATGACTCCATTTCAGCATGCATTCTGCTAAAAGTAACATCTTACAATCCTAATATAAGTTATTAGTCCATCTAATGTGCAACAACAAAAGTCACACGAATGTTACTTTAATTTGAATTACACGTATATTAAAAACATTTTCTATTGTACAGTGCAAAATGTATTTTTAGTAGTATATAAAGAGTTATGAGTTGTTCAGTCTTTAGTTTTATTATTTTCCCAATAATCACAAGTCAAAACTATCTGACGGCACGTCTATACCTTTTAAACGTTTCTTTAGAAAAAATGGTACGTTGATCCATAAAGGTTCGCCACCCCTGCTCTATGCTGTAATTGCAAGCGATTTCATTGATTTACTGTACTAATTTACAGAAGGGCGGGTGGGTGGTCCATGAAGCCGTAAGGTAAAAAATGAGCAAGAGTGGCCAAACCATACCACTCTCCTTTCCTTACGACTGTCAGTCCAGAACACCGCAGATTCCTAGGTGGTAAATAATGGAAAGACTCCCCAAACAGCAAAAACAAAGAGAGGAGAAGGAGAGAGAGTTAGAGAAAAAATAGAGTTGGGGAGCGTAATAATTTTAAGTGCCTAGGGAGCCGGGGAGGTTAAAAACGACCCTGTATAAAGAATAAAGATTGCTTTTGTTTAAAATATTTAGAGTTCATTAAAAATTATAGCATTTATATATAAACAAGTTTTTCAATATTTTCCACCAGAGAGATTTTAAATTGTATAAATTGTGAACTGTAGATTTGAGTTGAATAAGTGCGATTTTTACTTTATGTGTGTGCAAGTTCTTTAAACAGTTTATTTTAATTATGTGAAAAAAAAAAAGAAAACTTCTAGAAGAAAAGTGTGGAAAGTAAAACCGTCAATTATATCAAACAATCAGACCGAATCATAATAAACAGAGTAATGCCAGTATTCTTTGATTTCTCAATGTTCAAGTCCGATAACGTAAACAAATATATGCGCTAAAATATACGAATGAAGTCAACGTCCGATTATTGAGTAAAAACCCACTTGAGATAAGTACATAGCGTCAATGTGTGTTTAGAAGGAGCTAATAGCTCGAAAGATATTAAGTTACCGAATTGTTTACAGCACTATCATTTCGAGCATACTGTTCTAGATTTAGTTTCAAAAATTGCACTGAAAAGTTGAATGGACGTGAAACTAACTGGCTAAAGTATGAAAAATACAAACGTTTTTTTTTATGTTTACATTTTTATTTTATTTACATGCCTTATTATTATTTTTCTTCTTATTCTTCTTTTGAAATATTATTTTTTGAAAATTTCTTTAGTATATGACACGATTTGAAACTAGATGGAACAATAATTTTTTTAGGGTTAGAAAATTATTTAAAGAAAGCGAATCATAAATAAATAAATTTTATTTTTTTTAAGCAAAACAAATGCAAAAATTATTGTAACATTTTACAATGCATCAAAAATATTCACCGTTTACATTTTCTATAAAAATATGCTAACACAAATTTTTGATCAATTATTCTATTTATGTACCACTTTTTAAAATATTTAATTTTAAAACTATATGATTTTAAAGATATTATCGGTATTAGTATTGTGTACTTAGTCTACCTTTATTATCGCCATTTTCTGTAATATAAAATTCGAGACAGAGAGTTATCCTTGTTTCAGAGTTGATTCTAAATTCGGTATTGTGAAAAAGAGATATTTTCGAAGAATGTGTCGACGAAATGAAGTCAAACTCAGCACATTATTGGCTATAGTTATTTCGATACAAAGACCGCTGTAAGAAATCGGACGTAAGAAAGTTCTATGACACGCGGCGAAATATGAGACACAGTGGCAGGGACGTCTTAGGCATGGGCAAAAGGGGCTCAGGCCCTCGTCCACAATAGGGGCCTTGTCTCATTCTCAAATCAGCCTTAATGAGATAATGATTCAAATAATTTCAAAGGTTAAATGATTTTTCCGATTGTATTCTCAAAAAAACTGGAAATTTCGGGCAATATGTCGACTACATGAGAGATGACTATCATCCTTGTATAAGCCAAGACCTACCACCAAACATCATCATTACTCACTCAATCAAAAGGTGGCAATCAGTCGATCCGTTTTGTGTGATTATAAGTCATGCACATTTATTTGTTTTTCGAGTTATTGTTTGTACAAGTATGTGACAACGTATGCTATGTCCTGTCTACTTTTAAGGGTCATAAGTGGGGCCTATATTTGTGTAAGGGCCCAGGGTCTACTTTAGCCAGGGCCTCAAGAAGTCTTAAGACGTCCCTGCACATTGGCGTACACAAGGTTGTGGAATGTAGATACCGCTCTCCCACTTCTTACACCAAGAGATATTCAATTTTTAGCATAAAGATTACGCATTGGTGCGTATGCCCCTTTTTTTAAAAAATAAATACATAAATACCCCTTAGTAGTCTGCGTACACCGCTGAACATTTATATGTCAGTGACGTACATAACATGTCTGAATGTCAAGTGCATGTAAACGAAAGGCTGTTTTTCTCTCTTCTTTTGTTAATTTTTAATTGTATTTAGTTCAGTAGAGTCCCAAAAACTCGGCATTTGATAACCCGAAAGTGCGGATAACTCGGCCACCACCTTGTAGGTCGAAGAAACCCCGCATGCTGTATTAACTTTTATTTACATGCTGTATGCCTTCATAAAAACATAATTTTCGTTTGTATAAATGTATATGGGCAGTTTATTTTCTGTTGTATTCTCAAGTAAACAATTCATACAAGTGCAATGCAATATTTTCTGAGTACTTATATTTTTTTTAATCCCATTCTCGATAACCCGACATTTTCACACACTCGACCACCCTTCGGTCCACGTTATGCAGAGTTTTCAGGATTCTACTGTATTTAATTTTAAATCATTGCAAAAATGTATCTGTCAAGAATAATTTTTGTTTCTTATTCATGTTTTAATTATAAACGAATTTATTTTTCTTAATTATAGAAAATTTATGCTTATAATTTATTTTTTAAAAAAATAACTAATTTTATCTTTGATTTAAAATTTCTATTTCACACGCGAAGTAAACAGAAAACAGAATAAAATCAGTCTTTCGGTTCATATTTCTTTCCATATTTTGATATTGTGTCAACAACTCTCAAACACATATTAGAGACTAAGATATTTACTGTTTTTATAACTCAATTAGCTCCATCGTTTGAAAAGCTTAACACTCGAGTAGAACTAAGAGCTATATATAAAGGTGTCCCAGGATCATTGAGACAAACTTTTTGGGAGGCAGGGGACATCAAAAGGATTCAAAGTTGTCTGCAACCCATGACCGGAAACGTCTTAGTTCGGATCTAGGTGACGTTGTTCACAAGAGCATTGAAGGAAACGGACCTGCTTTACCGTAGTCATTTGAGCTGTCATCGCTTGCAGAGCAGTATGGAACGTTTTACGTACACCAAGCTGACAGATATGCACCTGATTTACGGATTGGCAGAAGGAAATGCACGAACAACCCGAGTGACTTGAACTCCCAACATGAGCCAGCTTTGACCAATAAATATTTCAAATGATCTCAGTATTATGTCACTTCGTTTCTTGTACCTAACATACTACTTTCCCATGACGTTTCCGACCATGGGTTGCTATGCAAGTCTGATTCCTTGTGATGTCCTCTTCCTCCCCTTAAAGTTTGCCCCCATAATCCTGGAACACCCTGTGTACATATTTATATTTAGTAAACACTCTCAACTTCTGAAAAATGAAATAGAACTGTATCTCCTGCTCATGACATAAATATCGTCGGTTCTCAACAAAGACTGCATCAGAGCCAGTGGCGTAACGTACAACCCCACGGGGGCAGGGTTCTAGGGGGCCCAAAGCCTGACTGCCGCCAAGTACCTTCCCTTTGTAAAATTCAACTTGCGAGGCCCAAAACCTGACTTAGCAGGGCTGGGGCCCAAATGTTCTCAGCTACGTCACTGATCATAGCAGTGCTGATTTAAGCTCATTTCGGGCCCTGGGCGCAGGAGATCTACAGGCCCCCGTGGCACTGGAGGATCGAAATTTATAACCTGAAAATCTGGTAAGTCCAGCTTATCCGGCCCCTGGGCGCCCGCCCAAGCGCTTGTGGATTAACCGGCAATGCATCAGAGAACAATATTACATATATAGCAAAACCTAGAAGATGCAGTTTGCATATTTAGATAAACATTTCGGGAAATAAGCATGAGCTTGCCGGGAGAAACAGAACTGATAAATAATCTGAAATGCAGCAACAAAAAATCAAAGCAATTTACACTCAAGGTTTTAAAAAAATTTGTTTTATTCAGAGATATCAACACTTACGCATTTGTAAAATATGAATAACTTTTATTGTATGAAGATGGGTACTTGAATCTTGTTTGATTTCCTTTTTTCTGTGTAATTATTTAACTTTTAAAAAAGTTTACTAAAGCAAATTCATTTTTATATTGTTGTATTGTTTCAAATATATATAGGTAGAGTCTTTTCAACTAAAAAACTGAATTTTATGTACAACTCTTGAGTGTCTATCCTGGTTATTTTTAAGACATAATATTGAATTTTGATATTGTTTAAAATATTTTTTATGATATTCATTAACAAAATAAAGGATTAAAAATACTTTTTTCAATCTTTGAACTATAGTTTTTTTTTAAAACTGTTGTATATTTTTTAAATTATGACAAGTGTATTTTGTATTTCATAACGATTGAAGCGCATGTTCTACACTCAGTGGCGCACACAGGAATTTCTCAAGGTGTGTGTGTGTTGGGAGGGGGTTCAAGGTCAAAAGTCCATCATTCACGTATCATGCTTGAATTCGCCTCCCAACGTATTCTTTTGATTTTGTCGATTTTGTGGTACCAAAAAACAGTAAAAATTTAATTATTGAATAAATAATTAGCATTAATAAATAAAATTAATCATTAATAACAAATACTTAATTAAATTTTACGTATTATATAATAGGATTATAATCAATTGAAAAAACAAATCTAGGGCTTTGGAGAGAAGGGGTCCGGACCCTGGGACCCCCCTTCCCCCTTGTGTGCACTACTGTCTACACTTAACATTCAATAGGGATTCTTAGTGTCAAATTTCTGAATACACCTTCAATTTAAAACATGAATGCCAATCTTTTAATACTGATAAATAATTTTGTTATTTGTATTAAAATCTTTTAAAAAGAAGGCTGAAATAATGCAACATTCAGCACAAAATTAGATAACGCACATTCGACGAAACACATTCCTTTTTCTTAGTAAAGATAGTTAATTTTTTTCTCCTACTTAAAGGCAGTTGCGTGGGTTCGATATTATTCCTTAAGCTAGCTATGAGATCCTTTCATTGAATAAAAGTTGGCGATTAACCAAAACCCGAGAAGGGGGTTACGAAAGGGGGAGGAAGAGTAGTACACGTGTACATGTTGGTTTCCCCGAGCAACGACTTCGAATAAGTCGATAGAGGCGACGCTTTCGGAAGCAATATCGTTTGCTGAGTTTTCGTATTCTCTGTCCTTCCCCCTTCTACACCCAAATAGAAGGAAAAATAAAAAGAATTTTGACTTACCCCCACTCACCCACTCTCCCGAACCTCCTACAATTCGATTCGATTTTTCGGTTCGAGGTTTCCTTGACAACGACGCAGGTTTGTTTACTTGCTTTTGAAGAAAACAATTTTTGCTTACTCTATTTCTTTTTTTTTCACCATTCAGATTTAAAAAATTTTTTCTGTGCGATTGATTTTGACTTTTTGCTGGTAAACTAGGTGCGCTATAAATGAAAGCGTTTTTTGAACTGGAAAGATAAAGGGATTCTTCAGAATTTTGTTACTTGTCTCGAGAAAGTTTAAAAAATCCTATTAAAAACATTTCTGCTATAATTATTTTTTTAAAAAAGATACTGTTTTTTTCTTTTTTCTTTTTAAGGGACGTAACGTTTAGATTGTATAGTCAATAATGAAATAATCTCAAAATAATGAAAGGAAAAGGAAAGAATATTTGGAATCACAGATGAGAAGGATTTTAGTAATACTTGGAATTACTATCGAAAAGGGTATAAAGCAAACTGTTCAAATTTTGGAGAATAAATTCTCATAAATGTATGAACTTACTTTATGCATTTACATACAAGCATCAATAATTTTTTTCCACTCACAGTTTTTTGTTAAACGTTATTTTTTTAAAAGAATATTAGCTGTCAGCCTAACGGTGGACCAATCCCCATTGTACAATTGTTCATACCATTGCTAAAATTGTGAAACTGTAATGTACATGTATTACGTATTTCTATTTATTTGTTCTTTTTTCGCAAAATTAATTCTTGGCACTCCTCTTCAGTTAAATGCATCACTGAATTTAGCTTGCATCGTCTAACACAGTGATACCCAAGGTGGTCCTACGAACCCCCAGGGGTCCCGATATTATTCAAGGGGTCCGTGGAAAATTAAAATTGATTTGGGGGTCCTGAACAATGCGATGGGGTCAGCGCAATGTTTAATATCAAATTTAAAAAAAAGAATTGTGATCCAATTTTATTTTTATAGAAATTTAAATAAATAACAATAATTCACTTGATATTACCGACTAGGTGTTGAACCTTTTTGCGTGTGGACTGACTCATATTCCCAATACAGATGAATCCACACTAATACAGGAGCATCTAATTGAAATATCCACAAATTTGAGGGAGATTTGTTGTCAAATTATTGTTGTATTGTTGTCCACAATATTTGAACAATTACAATGTTTGAATACCACAAATTCTGGTTACAGAAACATATCCCAATTGTATATTCTTCATTATGGGTTATTGTACAGAAGCTGTTGACTACTTTCCCGTCTTCCAATTTGATAGAACGTGAATTCTCAGTTCTGTAAAAAACCGTATCACACACACACAAAAAACTGACTAAAAATTAGATTTGCGGTTGCTACTCACAAACATTGAGACAGACAGACATAAGTACACTCATAACATCTCATCAAGTTCCTCCAAGTCATTATTTTTTAAATTTTATTTTAGACAAAAGTTATAGTTTCAATAAATAATTCAACAAAATGTTGGTTTTTTGTTTTTTTTTATACTATGCATTTATATAGCTTTTCCACTTGGGTAAATTTTGACTTTAAAAAGGGGTCCTTGTGCAAGTTTTGAATATAAAAAGGGGTCCATGGGTTAAAAGTTTTGGGAACCACTGGTCTAACACAACGGTTCTTAAATTTTCAATCGTCGTGACCCCTTTATGTATCAACGTGACATCGCAGTCTCCCAAGTTTTTAAATATCCCTCCCTAACTTAATGTTCTTGGTCAAAATACAAGTTCTAGAAAAGTTTTTTCTTTCGGGCTGTTTAGTGATCTAGTCTGGTATGGCACATCTTTCAATTTTTCCACGACGCCTTTCAGAGTCAGCAAAAGTTCATCTCAAAGTTACATGAAAGATTTCGCTGACCTCCTAGAGAGGCGCTGGTACCAACTTCATGGTTTTTGACAAAACGGAAAAAATCAAATGTCGATTTTCTAGGATAAAAAAAATATATTGATTCACTGAATCGATTCAGTGCTACATATCGATCTAAAAAATCGATTTTTTTTTGGCCCGAGAAATCGATTTTTCGATTAATTGATCTCAGATCGATGTAGGGGGAACGATGCACTTTAAATCTGTCCAGAGCTCAAACGTCCTCCAGATAGTGTGGGGTGATAGTTTGGAGGGGTGCTAGCTCATGTGACATCCTCGTCACTTGACCATGGTTCAAAATGTCTTAAAGCATTCAGTTGAACTGAAATTTTATATATACGATTGTTTTGGATGACAATACGATACTTTAATGATAATGAATAAAAATTAATGACCACTTAATGTTACGATTCTGTCATATGTATATACATATTTATATTAATTGTAACTATTTAATAAAAATTAGCTAAAATAAAAATTTTCTTTGATCTAAGTAGAAATTGACTTAAAATTTTTTTATATTACTTGTTTCGATGTAGTTGTGTAATTGGTCTCTGTTATATAAATTGTTATTTATTTTCTTGGGCGTCAGTTCTTGTCAAATATGTCGTAATGTTTTCTTGAAGAATTTTTTTTTTTTCTGACTTTTACTGTGATGCAATCAACATCTTATCCTCTCTCGTATCACATAGATATTTTTTTAAAGATATTTACCTTATCGTATACTCACGATTTCGAATCAAACTTTAAAAATGGCTCAGTGTGCTATTTTATTTTTATCCAACTGTATCACAGTGCTGAACACAATGCTAATATTTTGAAATACAGTCGAACCCAGATGTAACGAATTCATCGGGACCAAACCTTTGATTCATAATATCAGGTTGCAAATCAATAAATAATTACACAAATTCTTTTTATATATATATATATATATATATATATATATATATATATATATATACATTTACCTTTGAAAATTCAATAAGAGAAACTATACAAAAAGTATCCATAGTTAGAAATTAAATCCTTTTTATTCTGAAGCTAAAAATACTATGAGCTAATTTTATTACGCAGCAGTTATAATTGGAAATTTTTAAATACTGACGAATAGATTTTCGGTAATCTTTTTAATTCCTGACTCTCCTAAAAGAATTCTTTTTATTTTTTTTTTTTTTGTATTTTATGCAGAGAAGAAAATACTGCGTCATTTACATTCTGCTGCATATGTATGTTCTCACAGTTCTAAGCGATGTGAAACATTAGAAAATGTTACAGTTTTGATGGCAGTTCCAGAAATCAATTTCCTGTCCTATTCAAAACTCGCGCGATATAAGTTATACTCATAACTTATTTGCACTTGTAATGTCTAATAACGGGATGGAGAAAAAAGAAATGTCATTTGAAAAAATCCAATCGCATAAGAAACCGCCCATCAGGTATAGTGGTTAGTGACGCTGACTGCGATGCCGTAGGGTCTGGGTTCGAATCCCGGGTAAGACATGGATGTTTGTGTTGTAATCCTTCTCTTTGTGATATGTGCTTCACGCTTACTTCTATGTAATTCCCGGTGTGATACTTTGTGGTGCACGAGGTATAAATGTTCTCAATAAAAAAAAACGCATAATTTTTTTTTTCTGCTGCTGAAATAATTTCTTAATTTGGGGTTTATTATTCGTTAAATGGAAGGGTTTTTTTCCCCTTCATTTTAGTCGCGGGGGAAAAATTCGTTAAATCGGGGTCCGTTTTTTTAAAATTCGTTTTCTTATAAAAATTATAAATAATATTGCTTATCATGTATTTTTCTGGGTACAATTTACTTTAACTATTTTTATTTGTGCCCATTGTGTTTATCTAAGCTGTTAACTAAAAGTGACACCTTACACATAGATTCTTAAATTTTAATTAAAATATAATAAGGAATAAAAAAAGAAATCTCTTTTAGGAATGAAATTTGATTATCGATGGAAAAAAAAATATTTGTACGATTTTACTATTTCAAAGATGATGATAAAACTAGATAATATATCTTGTTGTAAGAAAATATTTAGTTTGAACGTATAATTAATGTTTATATTTTGTGTTCTACTTATTCTTTTTTAATTTTCATACGTGAAGGAATGTTCCAAAAAGTTCTCAGTACAAATTGGACCTTCAAAGTCGAAGTCCTTGAACATCTTTTTTTAGACATTAACTGTATATAATTTATTTCTGCCTTGTTTTTTTTTTTTCAGAACCTTGAAGGTCTTCCGTAACTTTCTGTTTTATGAATGAATTCTGTACCAGTTCCAGAGAAGTATGAATTTAAGCGATCGATTCAAATCTTGTTAAACCGGTGTTACAGTTAAAAGTGTATCTTCAGTCAGAAAGGCAAACGTAAAAGAGAAAGTAAATAAATTCGTTTTTAAATAAAGTAAAAATAAAATAATAATGAATTGAAAGATTTAATCTAAATAAATAATTACTTAACTGCACGGTACAGGAAAGTTACTTAGTGTAAATAAACTATATGGTAGAGTAAACATTATTATATGCATTATTTATAATTTCTGAAATAATGCATCTTAAGTCTTTTTTCTATTCTCTGCCGTGAATGATTACGATTAAGAGAGAGAAATGCCGTTTCATATCGATCCGTTGAAGAGATGAATAGAGGTTTATGCAATCAATTCTGAAAGGGATTTATCAGCAGTTCGACTTACTACGGCTGCAATTTTTCATTCAGTTTAATCGCGTTGATGTCGATGAAAGGGATGAACTCTGAAGAAAAGTTTGCACACTGCTGTGTTTGAAGAGGAAGGGGAATAAGGATTTTATTTTCCATTAAGGTTATCTTCGCGGCAGAGGCGTAACGAAAACTATTAGGGCCCCCCTGCAAAGTTATATTTTGGGCCCCAAGCCGAATCTTACGTACTTGGCGTTAGTCAAGCCTTGGGTTCCCTAAAATCCTGGGCCTCCCGGAATGCAGGGGTTTCGGGGGGGTGTACTTTACGCCACTGCTTCGAGGCCCAGTGGCTGAGTGGTAGTGTATCGTGCCTCGACGCCACATGTACGGGGCTCAAATCCCGGGCAGGGCAAGGTCGCTTCGCCTTTTATCCCTTCAATGGGTCGATAAATGAGTACCAAGCTTGCTTGGGAACTGAACACTGGGGATTTCTGGTCATACTGACCACTTAACCGAAACGTCTGCACATGCACCCCAGCTCCTAAAGTCACGTAAACTGAGATAGGCACAGTAGGCCTTGGCCGTCATGGGCTGTTGCGCCACTTTCAGTTCAGTAAGCTTATCTTCACCTATTGTCAAAGAGCCTGAATTTAACTCAGGACATAATATTTTCGAGCAGAAAAATCTTCCCAATTTTCAAATAAATCAGTGACGTTGCGAAACACATATCATTTTATTATAAACTTATTTAAAATGTAGGAACATTTCGTAGAACCAGAAACGTTTTAAGACAGGAGTCGACTGTGTCCCGTCTAATATCGTTCTCGACTTGGCCTCAATAAGATCATGATCCGAATAATTTATTCCCGTCGTCAAATGTTATTCCCAGACATATTCTGCGAAAAAATGGAAATTTTAAACTGTATGCCAATTGGATATAGCGGTATCACTGCATTAATTATGCCATGTTCTAGGCTTATCAACATACAACATCGTTACTCATTTAGTCGTAATACAGCTGTCAGTCGAGTCGGTTTGTCAACAGGTTTGTGAGATTGTAAGTGCAGCTAATTTGTTTGTTCCTGGTTAACGTTTGTACGATTATTTGATATGCTGCGTACCAGGCGTCGGCAATCTATGGCACGCGGAGCAATTCTCAGTGGCACTCCACTCTACAAAGTTAAGATGTAAAGTTAAATCGCTCTGTGTGTTTCTCCTCTCTGTACCCCTCGCGCATTTTTATTTAAAGGCTATTTCTTACTTTCAATTCTCTTGTCATAAGACTAGTGGCGTAACGTACACTCCAAAACCCCCCGCATCGCGGGTATTTGCCAGGATTCGAGGGGCCTAAAGCCTGACTAACGTCGAGTACGAACCCTTTGTAAGATCCTGTTTTGGGCCCCAAATCTGACTTTGCAGGGGGCATTAATATTCTCCGTTACGCCACTGCATAAGACAATCTTGCTGAATCTGCTAGTAGTTTGTGTACTTTATATAAAAAAAACTATCTTATGTTCAAATGCGATTCATGTGCTTAGCATTAAATATTCAAAACAAATCAAAATAAATGTGTAATACTTTAAAATGAAACATCACCAGCGGCGCACACAAGAGAGGGGGTCCTAGGGGTCGAACCCCAAGGCCTTGATTTTTTCCGATTGATTATAATTCTAAGTATATAGTACGTAAAATTTAATTAAGTATTCGTTATTAATGATTAATTTTATTAATTAATGCTAATTATTTATTCAAGAATTAGTTTTTTACTGTGATTTGTTCCCGAAAATCAACAAAATCAAACGGAGCATGACACAAGAATAGTGAACTTTCGACCCCGGAACCCCCCCTTGAAAAATTTCTGTGTGCGCTACTGAGCATCACTGATAATTTCGCCGTGAAAAAAATAAAGCAGAGGTTATCCGTTAGTTACCCAATGATTTATTTATGTTGAAGCAAAAGTTATATTTTATATTATTTTTATCTTAACATAAATACTTTTAAAAATGCATAAGTTAATATATATAATAAAACTGTAAACCTGTATTTTTTTTACCTTTATCCCCTAACTTTGCATGCATTACCAGAGATGTTTTAAGACTTCTTGAGGCTTTGGGCCCTTATACAAAAGTAGGTCTTACCTAAGACCTTTAAAAGTAGACAGTACATATAGTAAACGTCGTCAAATACTCGTACAAAACCGAACACAACAGACGAAACAAATAAATGTGCATGACTTACAATCGACCGACTGCTGACTTTTGACTGAATGAGTAATGATGGTGTATGGTGGTTGGCTTAGGCCTTTACACCGATGACGGTCATCACATGTAGCTAGTTTACATATTGTCCTAAATTCCCAGTTTTTTGGAGAATATAACCAGAAAAAACATTTGACCGTTGAAATTATTCGAATCAGTAGCACACACAGGAATTTTCAAGGGGAGGTCCGGGTTCGAAAGTTCTCCATTCTTGTATTATGCTCCTTTTGATTTTGTCGATTTTCGGACACAAAACACAGTAAAAAACGAATTATTGAATAAATAATTAGCATTAATTAAAAAACTAATCATTAATAGCAAATAATTAAATTTTACGCACTATATACTTAGAATTTTAATCAATCAGAAAAAAAAATCAAGGGTTTTGGGGGGCGGGGTCCGGACCCCCAGGACCCTTGTGTGCGCCACTGATTCGAATTATTATCTTATTAAAGATGAGTTAAAAACGAGACGTGGCCCCATTGTGGTCGAGACCCTGGGTCCAGGCCCATGCCTTAAGACGCCCCTGTACATTACCGCGAAAATCGAATTGTTTCAAATGTTTCCTCCTGCGTGGCATCCTGAATAATATTAGTAATTTGGTTTGGCACACCAGAGATGTAAGGTTGCCAACCCCTGCTATACACTATCTACTTTAAAAGGATTGAAACTGGCAGGTAACGTACTTTTTGCATAAGGGTGCAGGGCCTCAAGAAGTCTTAAGACGTCACTGCTTAGAAACATAATATTTCTCTTTAAAATGTCGTACGAAAACCCTATTAAGCATTACTGAACAAGAGAAGAAATAAAGAACCTATTTTAAATCATAAAAAATACATTCATTCAGAAGAAAATGAGTAGTATATTAAAATATGCTATTATCTATAGGATAAGGAAGTCTTAATGCGATATTTATATATGTTGCTTTTTTTGTCTGATAAAATATTCCGCGAATTTCCGATAAAATATTCCGACAGGGCATTAACCTCTTTTAAATGACAAAAAAGTATCGTAAGTTGATTTTACGATACGTGCTAAATTATAGTGTAGTGGATCGTTGAAAGTGTATTGAAAATAAAAGAAAAAGCCGCCCTTAGAATCTCACTTGAGAAGTATTGGCGATGAGCCTTGTAATTTTGAAGCATGATCAAGTGACGAAAACGTCATCTGAGTTGGCACTCCACCTCGAGTTGCTTTTTAAGTGCGACGTTTAAAAACAATCAATGAATTCAAAATCTTTTCCATCCAAAACTACTAAAAACAAACGGTTAACAATATTTAGTAAATTAACAAATTCAGTGCTTAAAATATACTCGTATTAAACCATTTTGATACCTTAATCTCTTTTTTTTCCATTTCATTATTTATTGCTTTATTTCAGACAAAATAAAATTTTACTATGTACTATAAAGACGTCTTTATTATGTTTACGTTAAATAAATTCTAAAAAGTTTGACTTGAATAGGACTAAATTTTTTATAGCTTACAGACATTGTCATTAAATATTATTCCGGAAATGTTTCTGAATATTGACAAGAATTTTTCTTTGCATACTATTGCTCTTATTAAATTGATTAGAGCGAAATTTTACGAATTGTCTTTGACACTTGAATTCCGCTGTAAAATAGTCTTTCAATTATGCTCATATAACAACGTCCAATTATCATCCTAAAATATTTCTCTTCTGAACGTTTTGAAAATTCTGTCGGAAGGATAAATCTTCCCCTTTCAAAAACACTTGTAGTATTTTGAGCGTTATGTGTTCCGTTATTTTAGGACTCAAACTCTCTATATTTCATTTTTCGTGATGTATTTCGTATCCTTGTTTCCTGTTTTCAGCAAGAATGAATAAATATCAAATTCGATGATAGTCATTTTTCGATAAAAGAAATTTTTGCATTTTATTTATATTATTAAAAAAAATGTTATATATTTAGTTTTTTTTTGTTGTTATTTTTACTAAGGCTTTTACTGTATCTTCTAATATATCTTTTTGTTTATAATTTTACTAATGATATAAGAATAAGTAAATACACACCGGCTATATTTGCCACTAATCAGTATCTACATTTTTAAAAATAGAATATTAAAATTAGTTTTTATTTAAAAGAACGATAAGCTTTGCATGTTGATTAAGTTTGAATTTAAATATTATTTAAGATGCAACGGGATAACTTAATATTGTATTCTATTGTTTAGGAACATTTGGATTTTTATATATAACAGAACCTCTTTAATCCGTATGAATTGAGGCTCTAGATCAGTGATACTTAACCAACGGCCCGTGGGACTTTTTTGAGTGGCCCGGGTATGGCCCCATAGCACTAAGTAATTGAATTACTTAAGAACAATGTACTAAAAATTTAGAGGGAAATTCTATATCAAACAAACAAATCTATCTCAATTTTGCTATCAATTTCCTTTTTTTTAATAGTAAAATGTAAACAAGAGGCTTGGTCATGGATGAAAGGAAATTGAAACTGCCCCCATAACTCAGTAAAAGATGCATAAAAGTAAATATTTTGTGTGTGTGTTTCATAAAAAGGTTAATATAGTATAACAAATAAAAGCAAAAAAAAAAAAAATTTAATATTTTGATTAATTTTGCTTGATCCGATGTTACTTTGGTCTTATAAATTTTTTTCTCCCATTATCCTCATATTGAGGTACTCGTGAAATACCTGTGTGTCTGAAGGGAAAAAGGTTGAGTACCACTGCTCTAGGTCGTCCTGGATAAACAAATTAACCTATGAAATGACAGGTACTTAGCTAAATACTCCGTATAGTAAACAAAATTTCTGTTTGGTTTGAGAAAATGCAAGCAAAATAGTAAATAATTGCATTTCCGAAGTTGGGATCTATTCTTTAGGTATCCGACTACGTTCGGAATCATGATTTTAAAAAAGTGCATAAATGGATAATTTTCATGATACTTAGTGTCACTTAGATTAGAATACATGTATAAAATTGTTTTGACATTTTGACAAAAAAAAGTTATTTAAATACACTATTTTGACAAAAAATTAACTTAGAATAACCTTTTTTCAAAATGTTCTCCTTTTGTGAAAAATGCTTCTATTATAATAATATTTGCCCGTATAAATTTAGACCTCTGGTATAGGCTCAACTATGATTTTTGAAAAATTCATATTATTTTTAGAGTTATAACCCATTGAAATAATTATCGGCGTTTTTTCTTAAAATTTCTCCCCTCTGTTGTCGTAAAACATGGATAAACCCACTTCTAAGTTATGTATTTCAAAAATTCTAGTTGAGCCTCTGTACAGAGGTCTGAGCTATAGACAGGCAAAATATTATTGTAATAGAAGCATTTTTCACAAAAGGAGAATATTTTGAAAATGGGTCGTTCTATGTTCATTTTTTGTCACAATATTGTACTTAAATAATTTATTATTGTAATAATATTCTTAAAACAATTTCATATACATTTTCTAATCTGAGTGACACTAAATATCATAAATATTATACATTTATACGCTTTTGCAAAATAACGGTTCCGAACGTAGTCGGATGCCTTAACGATATGTTAATGCAGCTTTATTAATTGTAAAAAAGAAATAGTTAACAATTGGATATTTAATAATTTAAATAAATTTTGATTTTTTTTTTTGCGTGAAGTACGCCGAATAAGATTTGTTTTATAAAAATCTAGCTTCATAATTCAAATAGAAGTATTTTAATTCGCTTTAAAATAATTTTCTTACTTGAATGGAACGCATGCGATAAAAGTTCCAGCTGTTCAAGGTTCAGAAGCGTCAACATCAATCATCTACGAGTTTTTTTTAAAAAAATATTTTTTTTCATTTAAAGCTTCAAGTGCCTTTTCATTAAAAAAAATGTGTGGTAGAAAAACCTAATTTTTTGTGTGGTTTTATCTGCAGTATAATTATTTATCACATTTCGCTGTCTGTGATAAGATAAATGAAATTTCGTTTATAAAATCCGACTACGCGTTATTTTTAATTTTTTTTTTTAAACTTTTTTTTTTCAGTAATTAGAAAGCATTCTTAATGGAAATAAAACGATATTTGTTACTGGGTATTTATTATGAATTTTCAATATTGTGCCAATGAAACCTTCACAGTATTTTTCAATGTGTCAAATTTCGATATAACTCACTTAACTAATTTGCTATAAATGATTTAACCTTACATTAAATCATATTAAACTTTAACCCTCCAGTGGTATCCAAATTTCCTTTGATAAAACGAACGTTTCCTGTAAAACGAAAACAATTATAAAAAGCATCCCATTTTATATTTATATATACAGTGAAAAATGTTTAATGCGAAAACACTTTACTCGGAATATAGGTTAACACAAAATGATATGCAACGGTCCCGACAAACTACTATGTATTTCCATGCATTTTTTCTATTAACACAAAACGAAAATCGCTTAACACGAAGAGATTTCCCTTCTGGGAATGAACAAAATACGGAAAATACCAGACGGATTAGACTGTCCTATTGTATTATCGGAAGAATTCATTGTAGTAGATAATGCTAATGTGTGCACAGACCCAATCAGTAGCGCACACAGGAATTTTTCAAGGAAAGGGGGTCCGGGGTTGAAAGTTCACCATTCTTGTATCATGCTATTTTTGATTTTGTCGATTCTTAGGAACAAAACACAGTAAAAAAAACTAATTATTGAATAAATAATTAGCATTAATTAATAAAATTAATCATTAATAACAAATATTTAATTAAATTTTACGTATTTATATACTTAGAATTATAACCAATCGGAAAAAAATCAAGGGCTTTGGGGGGGCGTGTCCGAACCCCCAATACCCCTCCCTTGTGTGCGCCACTGGACCCAATTATGGCAGACAAAGACATTTTTGAGTTTGTTCAAAGCTCAAAAAATATCACTAATGCAGATTCCGACGATGGAAACTGAAATGACTAATGCAGCTCTTGTTCCTACATCATCGAAATGAGGAATGTCATGAAAAGTATGCATAGTTATTTAGACACACATTCCAATGGTGAAATGAATAACAAAATGGATGATATCGAACAATTTGTTGATAATGTGATGCTAAAAAAACAATACAAAGAAAATATCAGATAATTTTCCTAAAGCTCAATAAATGTTTTGTTTTTCAAAAAACTTGACAATATTGTATTAAATTTCTTTAAGTTAATTTCTTTAAGCTCTTGTAAATGTTTTTGTTTCATTGATTTTTATTGAATATATGCATGTATACATATTTATGCAAATAAAATAATCACTAATAAACTTAATTTTGTTGGTATATGGTTTTTTGGAATATTCTTTAACACGAAAAAATATTTCAGTCCCTTCAGTTTCGTGTTAAGCGTTTTTCCCTGCATATATGTATAATCATCGATTTACTCCAAAAATCTCTGTGTATCCCTAGCCCGCGGTCACTCGCGCCTGTTTTTGCTACCGTCGTTACTCGCGGGGTGTATAGAACACCCCAAACTTTTAACACGTGCATTTAAATATGAAACTTTTTTTAAGTCTCAATTATGATATATATTTATGAAGTACAAGATGTTTTTTGTATTATACAAATAAAATTATTAAATTTATTGCATACAAATGAGACTAACATTAATTTAAAATAAACCTACAAAATTTTCATTTTAAAGTACCTAATTTTATATTTTTACATGAACCACAAGTAAAACGTATATACCAGTAATAATTTACCTTCATAATTAATGATAAGGGTAGAAAAATAAAATTTTAATCATTTTCCAAACATTTAGAGCAGACTGTATTTATATGCTTTATGCACATATTTTTCTTACATTGAAGGCAAAGGAAAGTAATTTTTACATCTTTTACCCGTAGACAAACAGTGCTACGTCTCTTTTTTGGTGGATTAATGCTTTTTTTAATACCTTCTGTGTCAGTAAAGCTTCTTTTGAGTATTTTGTTAAGGTTTAGGAGTTCCGATCTCATATCCCACTGTGGCTGCACACGATCCATTCTAATCTCTAATAATCTTGAACGTCTCATTTTCTTTTCAGGTAGAACCGAATGATTAACAATGGAAGCATTAATTCCTGCAGTATTAAGTAGATAATAAAATATTCGCAATGGCCAACGGTAACATATTCGCGAGACATCATAAATACTGCACATTTTCATCAGTGATATCAACACCGCCTGTATTATAAAAATTTACAATTTCAAGTTTCATTACTCCACACACACACACACACACAAGTTTGGTTCTGAGATTACACAGTCATCGAATTCTCTTAGTTCATCTTGACAATCTGTTGATACAGTATCTTATAGACGCGACGAAATCGCTGTTTCTCCCTTTCCCATGGAGTTTTTGTCATAATTTCTGGAAAATGTTTTGAAATTTTTTTTAAAAAAAATTATATTTTACAACTATTTTAGAGAATTATATTATTTTTATGCCACAATTATATTGAAACTTTAAATAAAATAGGCATGCATATTAATATATTTGAAAAAATGTAAACGGAAAGAGTAAAACGTACTCTATTTTAGATGTTTCGAGTACGAAAATATCTCAATCACTCGCGGGGTGTTCTAAGCACCCCAGATAAACCTTTGAAGGCTGTTACATTCCAATCGTCCTAGCGAGATTGATTACATCAGGCCTGAAGGTTCAATGACCTAAAATGTACAGCTACAGAAAAAAACATGGCTCTGCGCATTCTGTTTAGTATCCTAGGAGGCTTTTCTTGTTGCTGGGGTGTACAGAATACCCCGCGCGAGTGATCGCGGGCTAGGGATACGCGAACCACACATAGGATACCACTGACAGATAATTTAATAATTATTACGCGCGCGCCGCGTTTTTGACATTTTTCTTCAATTCATGGCTTTTGTGGCCGTGGAAACGAAGGGTTCATGTTGCGAACTCGTGGCTAGAACTGTTTCTATCGAACAGTAGGTTCGAGCTCTGGCGGCCCTTAAGCCTCATCGTGTAACTGGGCTGTTCGGTGGAGGTTGGAAGCCTTTTTATTGACTTAGTGTGGATAGCAGAATGAGACGCTAGCTTAGGTGTTCACCTCGTCACATGACCGTAGATCCGGAAAAAAAAAGGTCTAATCGCGAGCGACTTTAATCAATAACTTCATGGATAGTGCAATTTATATCTTTTTGGGTAGTTCATTGCTTGAAGTTTGTAATTTTTTCTGAAGTAATTATCGTTCTATATTAATACTTGAATCTATATTGATTCTTAAATTGTGTTATTTTATATTTTTACATCATTTATATCATAATAGTTTGTAACATATTTCTCTTTATTATACATATTTTTAGTATAAGTAACCTTCTTATACATACTATTTAAAACGTTTCATTTATAAAATTTTTAACTATTATCTTCTATTCTCTATTAGTAATATTATTAATTTCTTCTTCAGTCATCACAATTCATTAAATCATTAATTATCGTCGTCCTACTTCCAAACTGTGAATTATTTCTAGAAATTTGTCTTTGCTTTTCAAGTTCGTAATTCTTAATTCATTACTTTGTGCATGTGAAATAGCTATTGTTTTTTGCGTTTATACTTTTTTTTCACTTCCGAAATTGTTTGCTTAAGCTACTGTTCTAAAATATTTTTTTACGAATTTATTTTTATATTGTTTATTCTAACATATTCTTTTAAAAGTATCTACGCTCGTAACTTTTTAAAACATGTAATCTTGGTTGTTGAACAAACACTTCTTTTTTTTTAACATTTTAGTTCCGCATCTTCATAGAATTCTCAGTTTTCCCTTTCGGACTCTTATTCAAGTTTGATACATATTCAATGATAACGTTGCAATCAAGCTCTTTCATTATTTTCAAGAAATGAATTAGAATTCTCGCTCGAATCTTCCGCACGTTGCAATTCCTTACCCTAGCTCCAAAGACCTTGGAACAAAATATATAGCACTGTCAACATAAATAAGCGCGAAAAAGTTTTTTTCCCTTTCTCTAAAGCCGACGTAAGAAAGAGAAAACACCCCAACTCGGGGCCTCTTGAAAATACTGCTCATCTCAACTCTTCAAGGTGATGCACAGATCCAACTCTCAAGGTGATAACACTGGTTAAAAAAAAGGGCTTACTGAAATTACCAAGACGTGCCCAGAAATACTGTGAGAGGTATTTGACTCAATCGGATGGACCGCTGTCATTTATCATTCTTGTTGCCACCCTTTCACACCCAGTTTATTTTGTTCTTTCGAATGAATCGCCGACTGAATTCGAATTAGAGAAAAGTATTGTAACAAAGGACTCTGAAAGTCCATTTTTAGATGTATATGAAATTTAGTTATGTAGACCACAACTAAAGTTTTATAAAACAGTTAAACTGAATTTTAATGGTTATTTGTGTAAAAAAAAATTTTAAAATCTGTTGAAAATAAAATTTGTTATTTGTGATTGTTAGTTTTAAAAAACCCCTTTAAATTATTTTAAATATTGATGACAGTTGCAGGGCCGGCTCTAGCAGTTTTGCCACCCCGGACAAAAATAGAAAATGCCTCCCCTTCTCTAAAGCAAAAAATTATAATTAAAAATGATTAAATGCTTTTATAAATACGCACTTATAAAACTTTAATAATTCCAGCGAACAAAAAGGCAGTATAACTATATATATATATCACTTTAAGTCTTAAAAAATTCAAAATAATTTGAAATTAAGGACATAATTACTTGTTATTATTTCAAACGAGTAAAATGTAAGAGAAGGAATCGTCTATTTCAGCAGGCCAATTTCTTTGAAAAATAGTCTACTGATAGTGGGGATCACAAGTGTTTGTTTTAACTTATAGCAACTACACTTATGACTAAAATAAAACATCTCCTGTGGCTCTCTATCTACCAAAACCTCTTATTACCCTTGTCTCCTTTTGGATAGCTTACACCGGACATCGTAAGGGTGAAAGGAATGTCCGGTGTGACCTCACTCCAAGATGGGAAGAAAGTTACTAGGGAAAGATGTGTAAACATATCAAATTTTAGGATTTAACATATACTCCTACCTCACTATAACAAAAATTTCAACGTAATAGAAAACTGTCATTAAGCACGCAGAGTACAAAATAAGGAAATAAGATACGTTAAATGAAGTACCAAATTCATACCCAATACTATTTTAGAAAATATATCAAATTTATATATGTTTAAGGTATTCGACTACGTTCGGAACCGTGATTTTAAAAAAGCGCATAAATGGATAATGTTCATGATATTTAGTGTCACTTAGAATAGACTACATGTATAAACTTGTTTTAAGGACATTTTGACAAAAAAAAATTTAAATACAATATTCCGGCAAAAAATTAACTTAAAATAACCTTTTTTCAAAATGTTCTCCTTTTGTGAAAAATGCTTTTATTATAATAATATTTTGCCTGTATACAGCTCAGACCTCTGTACAAAGGCTCAAGTATGATTTTTGAAAAATTCACATTATTTTCAGAGTTACAACCCATTGAAATAATTATCAGCGTTCTTTTCTTAAAATGTCTCCCCTCTGTTGTGTAAAACATTGATAAAACCCACTTCTAAGCTATATTTCAAAAATTGTAGTTGAGCCTCTGTACAGAGTTCTGAGCTATATACAGGCAAAATGTTATTATAATAGAAGCATTTTTCACAAAAAGAGAATATTTTGAAAATGGGCCATTCTATGTTCATTTTTTGTCAAAATATTGTAGTTAAATAATTTTTTACTGTAATAGTATTCTTAAAATAATTTTATATACATTTTCTAATCTAAGGGACACTAAATATCATAAATATGCCATTTGCACGCTTTTGCAAAATCACGGTTCCGAACGTAGTCCGATACCTTAAAAAGAAAATATTTTTCAAATTCTATCCAAATGCCGCCCTCAAAATTTACCGCCCCTTGACAGGGGTCCGGTTTGTCCGGCCCTAGAGCCGGCCCTGTGAGTTGCTTACGTCACTGGCGCTCACAAGGGGGCAGGGTCCCCGGGTCTGGACTCCTCAGAATCCTTGATTTTTTTTCGATTGATTATAATCCTATGTATGTAGTACGTAAAATTTAGCTTGCATTTGTTATTAATAATTAATTTTATTAATAAATACTAATTATTTATTCAATAATGAATTTTTTACTGTTTTTTGTTCTCCAAAATCGGCAAAATCAAAAGAATCTGTTAGGCGGCGTATTGGAGCATGATAGGAGAATGGTGAACTTTCGACCCTAGACGCCCCACCCCCTCTTGAAAAATTCCTGTGTGCGCCACTGCTTACAGTTAATACCAGTGGCGTAACGTACACCCCCGAAACCCTCGAATTGCGGAGGAGCCCAGGGACTCTTGGGGGCCCAAAGCTTGACTGATGCTAAGTACGTATTTGGGCTAGGGGCCCAAAACCTGAGTTTGCAGGGAGGACCAAATATTCTCCGTTACTCCGCTAGTTAATACTGTACTAATTTTTAACGATAAGTAACAGTTTACTTAACAAATGCCGCAAATTAGTATTTATATCATCAGTACACGAGTAAATTCCTTTCACACGAGAATACAAAGTCTACTGTAAAGAGAGGGCTGAACTCATCGATACAATGCGACTCAGTTCGAAGAAGCAATAAAAAACTTTCTCCATTTTTAATACACAAGTAACCGTGTGTGAAGAGCACAGCTGCCTCAGTACCTTTTTAGTTGAGTTAACTAGAGGAGAGTAGAATGTATGGTTTCCAAGGGCTTGAGGAAGTGGCACAACAGGGAGTGGCAGTTGACCATGTATAAAGAGACCAGGGTGATTTCTATTCATAACTATCGCCCGAATGCCAGCTTATTCTTTTAAGTGTGACACAAGTTTACCCGTGTGAAAGAGCCTTAAGTGTGTGACAGCAACTTTTCTTGGGACATCATGAACACAAGTAGTGTTCACGTCAAATGTCCTTTAAGTTCTTTAGAGTAGTGGTTCTTAAACTGTGGTCCGTGGTCCCCTGGAAGTCCGTAGTGCCTCTCTAGCGGTCAGCAAAATCTTTCATGTAACATTGATATTTCCCTCTTTCACAGACTGTGAAAGGTCTCGTGGAAAAATTGAAGGATGTGCCATACTAGACTAGATTACTAAACAGTCCCCTATGAAAAAACTCTGGTAGAATTTATATTTTGACCAAGAATATTAAGTTTGAGAGGGATGTTCAAAAGCTGATACATAATGGGGGGCGATCGAAAGTATAAGAACCGCTGCTTTAAGAGTCCCCCCTGCGTCCGATTTGTAATCATATTAATTGAAAGCCATATTTATCTCAAAGGCTTTGAATATCCTTATGTTACTTCACAGTACGACGTAAATTAAAATCTTAATCAAGTCAAAAGGTTTGAAGAATTAAAGCGTTGTTTAATCGTGATTATAATACTATCATCACGTTAGTGTGGTGTAGAAATGTGGAAAAGTGGTATGGCAGCTGAGTTGTCACCCTCGTCACTTGACCATAGTTCGAAATTACGAGGTCCCTTCGCCAATAGTCGTCCCGATAACGTTGATAAACAATCAATCAACCAAACATAGATAAATCTGTAATTCTAAATTATTATAGATTTTATTTTCCATTCTTATTTATTTAGTTAGAAGTACGAAGAGAATTGAAATTGCATAGATATTAACTTATGCGGTGTCTGTACAATTTTAAGATTTTGTATTTATAAATTATGTAAGTTCTCTATATCACTCATTTATAAAAATAGACGGTTGCAAAAAAAGATGATGGAAAGATGTAATGATATGATACAACTATATATATATAATTTTTAAAAAATCTTTATTTATATCAGAATATATTTCTCTTTCATTTGTTAAAAAAGCTTTTTGTCTTTTCTTACATTTCTTGACATGTAAATTTCGAAGTCAAATCAATCTTCAACCGAAGTTATATATAATTTCCGTTATTCAATTATTTAGGCAAAATTAATTTTTTTAGTAATGAATAGAATTTTATAAATTTAATAGAATAATGTAATTCACATAGTTTTTATAATAGCCTGTTTAATTTAAAGGATTATATTTAAACAATATCTTAGGGGGGGGGGACCTTTAAAATTCTTTTTTTCCAATACTCTTTCTGTGTTTTAATTTTTTTTAAAAAATAAGAAAATCTTTTCCAGCGTTTTTTACTTAAAGTTATCGATAAAACTATTCAAATATATCGACTTGAAATCATTCATGGTTGCCATCTGCGACAACAAAATGTTGGGAAGAAAAAAACAAAGCCTTCCCGACCAAACGCACATTTATTTTTGATCAAATATTTTGATTTTTATGGTAACCAGGCGATGATTTATTGCAAAGCTCGACAGAGTTTCACACTTAAGTTTTCTATATCCTTTTTTTTTTCTTTCCATTCCCCTTTCCTCTCTGTTTGCGTATCACGTGACTATTTGCCGTTACTCACCGAATGAGTGCGGGTCGTTGACATTGTAAATGTGACGTAAATCTCGTGGTTTGTCGTCTGCTTTTAATGATGTTCGCTGGGTTTGTGTTTCTTTCTTTTAGCTCTCAACACGTTCATTTGTGATCCAGTTAACTCAGCGATTTTCTGTTCTTTTGATGACATCATCCATTTTTGAAAATGAATACATCTATTGTATTTTAATGTCCTTTCTGCTTTTGCCGGTTCTGTGCTTAGCGCGCGTTTTCTTTGCTAAGCATTTGGAATTAACACCAGACATTAAGCCTAGTTTTTTTTTTTTTTAGTTGCATTGTTAAAGAAGTTCGATTTAAATTTTTGACTGTAAGAAAATAACGGATTGAGTCGGGTTTCTTTTAAGAGAGTGTTTATTAAAATTAAATGAATTGCTTGCTAGCAAATTATATTAAATACAGTAAAATCTATAAATTTTTTTAAAAAAATTCCTAGTTGGAACTAAAAGAAAATTTTTAATCAAAAGGAAGATAATATTTATTTGTCTCTGTATTAAAAGTTTTTCGTGATGCTGTAATCAATTTACTTATAAATAAGGACAAATTCATAAAAGCAACTATACATCTTTACAACAGAAAGGGCAAAACCGAGTTTGGACAAATTTACATGAATGATGATGGGGAGGCTTTGCATGAACGTTCAAAAATAGCTAAACGGGACGATGTATTGCAAATTTTACAGCATAATATGAATAAAAATCCATATGCAGAAAAATATAGGAAGTATGAAATTCAAAAAAAAACGAAGATCAAGAGTATGGTCTGTGTTTTTATATAAGGCTTAAAGATCATCCTAGAGTTTATTATAAACCGTCATTCAATGAATTAGCTGCTATGACTTCGACTAAAGACGGTTTTATAGACAGATTGATGTTAGAGTTTATTCAAAGTGTGTGAATTTTTATTCTCCTTTGCAGATCCATTGATGAGTTATATATATATATATATAATTTTTCGTAATATTGTAATAAATTTATTTATACACAGAACCACATAATACATGTAAATTACAGTTTTACAATTTGAGCAATGAACGATTGAATAATTTAAACAATTAGTTGATCCTCCGTTAGGCAGACATGGGCAATCCCCCCCCTAGTTAATATAAATTAAATTTATCATAATCAAGAATTACGTCATAACCATAC
This sequence comes from Trichonephila inaurata madagascariensis, assembly GCA_019973955.1. NCBI lineage: Eukaryota > Metazoa > Arthropoda > Arachnida > Araneae > Nephilidae > Trichonephila > Trichonephila inaurata. The sequence continues at coordinate 140,609 of BMAV01020039.1, forward strand.
ATTACATATTAAATGATGTTCACTCCTTTTTTATTTCATGATAAACTTTTAGTTCATCTGTAAAAATTTTAAAAAAGAATAGATTTCGTATTTTTTTCTTGACTCTTTTTTTAAAACAATTATTCCTTTTAAGTGTAAAGAAATAATGGATTTGATTTTGATAACTTTAGATTTAAAAAAAAGAGTATGTAAATTATGACATAAAATAAATTCTTTAAGTGGACCATGGTACCATTTATAATAAGGAATCACTTTGATTTAATAATTTTTACAAGTTTTTAGGTTGTACCTAAAATGTAAAACATAATACTGCAAAAAAGAGCTAACTAACCATTTAATTATTTTAAAGAAAAATTCAAAAATTCATGAAATGTTTTTAAAATGCTACTCCTCCTGCAATAATTGATGTACGGTCATGAAATTCGATTCTCAAGTACGTCAAACTATGTATAACAGAAGTTAGTATGTGTTTTGTGATAACATGTATTATATATACTATTTTTTGTAAGTTACTATTTTTTCGTATGAAGACCTACTGAAAATTTCTTTTTTTTAAAGAAAATAAGTATTGCTTTTATTCAAAAGCGTATGAGAACTTTTGTTACTCATATTAATAGCAAAAATTAGAAAAGGTACGTAAGTATTTTTGGCGCAAAGAAGAAAAAGCCTAAGCATTTGCAATGAAGAAAAACTAGTAATTATATTCTGAAGAGATAAAATGGTTTAAAGTTTTTTTGCCATTGGAATGTGAATAAAAAGAACTTTTTAAAGACCTGGTTTTTTAAAAAGCTTAGAGCTCTCTTTTTAAAATTTTTGTGTGATTATAAGAAAAAATTTTAAAAAAAATAATTTAAGCTAAAAAAAAATTATTTTTTCATAATTTTTGTCAACTGAATCATACTGTATCCCTTGAAGCTCGAAAATCACCAAATTATATTAAATGTTCTTAAATTGTTATTTTTGTTATGTTTTGATGGAATAAGTAGAAAAAAAAGAATATAATATTTACAAAAAATATTGAATTCGCTGCCTTCGCGAAAATTAAGCTATTAGAGAAAACAGAATGAAGAACTTTTTAAGTACAAACGATTGATTCTGTTTCGCTTAGTAAAACGTAACATTTCTATTAGAAAGTGCGCATTTCATGCTTATTCGAATTGTCGTAAATTTTTAAAGATATATGAGGTATAATATATTTAATGTTTCCATGGATGTGAATGTGGACCAATGAAATAGTAACATAGAGTTCTAAGTAATTGGCAAATAAATAGTGATTGTTGGAAATAGATTATAAATTATTGTAGAAGGGTAAAAATACCAATTTAGACGAGTAGCTCACTGTGAAACACATCAAACAGCAAGAAACAGGAAGCATTTATTTGATTATCTCTAATATAGAGTAATAACGTCACATGTTACAAGAGATTACGACCTCTATACGGTTTAATACGTAACAGAACAGTGTTCTCACGAAATCATTAAGCCTTTTTCTACGATGTAAGGTCAAGAAAAAAATGCTTTGACAAATCTTTTTTTAAGATTTAGGTTCCCTTCTTAAGAATACTTTGATTACTCAGTTAGATCATCAAGGGAATTATATTTTAAATACTTTTAGTAAACAAACAGAAAGCAGACATTTTTTCGAAAATAAATTGTTCCTCTAAAAATAGAGAATTATATAATTGTAAAAATGTTTTTGAAGAGAATTCCTTCTTTCGAATAAGAAAGAATAATTTTATACAACTGGGGAGTGGAAAAAGAAATTAACCGTGGCAATAAACTTAATCCATGTAATAATATATAATTTGTTTTATTAATAAAATGGATTTTTTTTTTAGATGTGAGCAATTAATTTTACTTTAAATTAAACATATCTCTGTCTTAAACTAGCTCTGAAATTTACTTGCGCACACACATGCACGTACAATACAAATGCAGCTGCCCGTAATTGGGTTTGAAGGTTATAATGGCTCGGGAAGTACAATCGCATTGTGGCATAAAATATAACCACGGATATCACATCTTCTACCAACTTATTCTACTAAGTGTGAGTAGGGTTTCTTTCTCAGCAACCCGAGATCCCGGGTTCCTGGGAAATATAAGATTTCTGTACTTTTTCTATTCGTTCCGGGAATCGATGGTTTGATGAAAAGAGGGTTTATTTATTTATTTTTTTTTGGGGTACTAAAACACGCTGGAATAGTTTGTAGGCAATGCTTGAAAGATTTTTAGAAGTAAAGTCAGCAATTTCAAAGCATTAATTGACATTAAAAAGAACAAATGATGGCCAATGTAGAGTTTGAAACTGTGACTACAATTGTAGCAGGCTTAAAGCCAGTAAAAATTGGCTTAGAAAAATTATGCAGTCGAAATGCAACTTTGCTAACTGCAGAAGGTGTATTTTCTTTCGTTATTGGAGAATTGAACGAACAAAATTAAGAATTTGCGAAAAATATGAAATATTCTCTAATCCAAAGAATTAATGAGAGACGCAACGTTAATTTAATAGGATTAATGCAATACCTGAATTTTGGAAGAAAATACGAAGCAGCTGCAGTTACTGTCGATATTTCGCGATTGCCTAGTAAAAATTGTTTGGTTAGACAAGCCCAATTTTTGATAGGCACAAGATTTTTTTTGCGAAGAATAGGAATCTATATCCAACACTTCGCACTCAGAAGAAGAGAGCATGGAGATTTTGAAAGAAAAACCCTTTCACGTTGGACGAAAAATTAGAGAAAGCAATTTAGTCTAAAACAAAAGTTTTTATTGTTCATCCACAAAAAGTAATAGTTTCAACAAAATCATAAAACAAGAGATGCAGTTGTTCGACTCGACTGAAAATCCATCACCAAACATTATAAAACTATGTGAGTCTTTAAAAACAATTCCTCTAATGTCAGTTGAAGCCGAGAGAGCATTTTCTGTGGCCGGACTGTTCGTAACAAAACTTAGAACTAGGTTAAGTGATAAAAGTATAAATTGCTTACATTTTCTGAAATCCTGTTTTAAAAATGAATAATCTATTTATTATATCGTCAGTCTGATTATCAGACTGCTTAACTCCATCTGGGATGCTAATTTGATACAGTAGAGCTAGGCGTCAAGTTGTTGTTTATGTTCGCCAAGATAGGTGATAATATTACAATATGGTTTACTTTGACATTTTATTGTGCGATATTATTACAAATTTTGTGTAATGAATGCTTAAAATAGTATAAATAATTTATATCTGGAAGTGTAATACATTAATATTACTTTCTGATGCATTTATTTTATGTTTATTGCCTCCACCTTTCCCTTCGAAATCTAGTTTTATTATGAAATAAAAAAAAATATTGATTACACTGATCGAAGAAATAAATTAGCGCGCACTAAGGCATGGCGTAGACAAAAAAAAGAGAGAAATGCTAGGCCGTCATCTTGGATTTCATGTAACCCGACAACAACCGCTGCTTGGTGCGATTAAGGAATCGCGCCAAAAAGCGCTTGGCGCGTTGCACTCCTATATCAAATCAGTTATACGGGTGGAGTTACGCAGTCTGATTATTAGGCCGACGATATATAGTTTTTTGTATTTTTTAGCACATTATATTTTTGAAATATATAACTTAGAAGTGGGTTTATCCATATTTTACGACAACAGAGGGGAGCAATTTTATGAAAAAAAACGCCAATAATTATTTCAATGGGTGGTAACTCTGAAAATAATGTGAATTTTTCAAAACTCATAGTTGAGTCTCTATAAAGAGATCTGAGCTATATACAGGCAAATTATTATTATAATAGAAGCATTTTTCACAAAAGGAGAACATTTTTAAAAAAAATTATTCTAAGTTAATTTTTTGCCAAAATAGTGTATTTAAATATTTTTTTTTAAATCAAAATGTGTCCTTAAAACCCTTTTATATATGTATTCTAATCTAAGTGACACTAAATATCATGAAAATTATCCATTTATGCGCTTTTGCAAAATCATGGTTCCGCGCGAACGTAGTCGGATACCTTAAAGAAATTACATTCCTTATGAACTTAAAGTGCTGTAGTTCTAGAAGTATACTATTTTTTTCAAAATCTTGGTGTAATATCTCGGAAAAAATGACTTCAAAACATCACGCACTTGCATTTCAGGTTTCTTCGAAAGAAAGGGAGTGCGCGTTATGCGGCTAATATGCCAAAAAATTAAAAATTGCAGCTTGAAAGTATTGGTACGCGTTATACGGCGGTGCACGTTATACGCCGGATTTTACGGTAATTGTGTCTCGCTGTCTACTCTAATAATAACTTCCTCGAGACATATTGAATCATTCTTTAACTAGTGTTTCTCATCAATCTCGGCAAATAAACACAAAAACTAGTGAATAACTTGCGGCACTATTGAGGTTAACTCAACTATATAAATGAACCTACTTTATTCATTCAGGGTCAGTGGTTTATTGTATCGAGATAACGTTTTGAAACATATACTTAAACCGTTACGAAAGGTTACGGCAAAATATTTAGGTTCAAATAAATACACGATGAGAAAAAATTTCGAAGATTATCTTTGTTGTGGAATAAATGTTTATTTGTCTCTGACTGAGATATGATAAGAAGAACCTTGAATTTTGAATCGGGAAGCGAAAAACTGATAAAAATGGGAAAAAAGAGGAAGCATGATTTGTGAGTCATAGACGGTAATTTTGCTTATGTCTTGTTGACACACAATGTAATGGGGCAACTTAATCCCAAATTGTATCTCTTGTTACATCATAATGTGTTTACGGGTATGATATATTTTATGTATATAACTGTAAAGTCTTATTTGCCTATTATTTAGGAAATATAATCAAAATTTGTATTGTTACTTTAACTGTATTTTAAAATGAAGGGTATTTATCAAGATACTTTTTAGTTTTTTTTAAAGCATGGATTATCCATATGTAAATAATAACTTATACATTCGTATGTATTTTGTATTTTAACTAGCTTTTACTTGCCCGCTTCATCAGGTATTTCATGATGCAGTATGACTATGTACTGTTTTTTAAATTATTGACATGAAAGTCCTAGCAAAAAGCTTTCGATTTATTTAAAAACTTTCTTATTGTCGTCGCCTCTTGATTTCTAAAAAGTATAATATTTATATTTATCAAAAGAAAAACGAAGCTTCTATAGTATGAAAAGTCTTTTAAGATCAGTATTAACTTATACATGTGGAACTTGGTCCATGTCTCGAACAGATGAGAACACATAAGTGTCTACGAAAGAAAGATTTTAAGATTTATTTTTGGAGGAATTTAGGAAAATGAAATGTGGCGAAAAAGATCAAATTTCGAGCTCTATCAATCATATAAAGAATCTGACATTGTTAACTGTATCTAAATACAACGAATTAAACGGGCAGGTCACGTTGTCAGAATGAACGAAGACCGTACGACTTAAAAAAGTCTTCAATGCTCAACCAATTGACACGCGAAAAAAGAACAGGCCAAATCTTAGATGCATTGAAGGCCTGGAAAAAGATCTCCTAGTTTTGAGAACTAAGAATTGGAGAACATTAGCAGGAAGAAGGCTGGCTCGGAAAAGGCTTCTTCAGAAGGCCAAGACCCACCCTGGGCTGTCGAGCCACTGAGGAAGGAAGGAATACTTATATTTAACGTCACAACTCCCACCCGTTGGATTCGATTTCCACAAAACGCATTTTTAACAGAACTCTACTCAATAAAAGAAACGTGTTTACCAAATTTTAAGTCATTAGATCCAATAGATAAAAAAAAGGAAAACTTTTATCTGCATTGCCTCTGTAACCACCCGCTACGGTAGTCGCTTTCCGCAAATCCCGTTCTTTTTAATGTTTGCTCAATAATGTTTGAATGGACTGATTTTAATAAGAACTATTTTTTTGTTTGTGAAATTGTCAGTATTCTTGAGGAAAACAATATAAAATGGAATTTGTGTAAATTGACCGTCTAAAGAATTGGAGCAAATTGCGTAGAACATTTTCCATTAAATAGAACCAGTTGGATTTGGACATACATTTTTAATTTACCATTCATGAATAGCAAATTAATAATATATGCCTCAGTCAAGGCGTTACTGAGCAACTTACAGAGGCTGATCATAAGTAGCATTATTTTTTCAGTATAATGATAAAAGTATGTGTCATGACAGTGAAAAATTTATGAATTTACTATTCTAGTAAACTTTGGAGTTCATACTGTACATTGGATCATAAAAAAGAAAAAAAAATATGTCAGAATCAGCGGAATATTATGAATATAAGCAATTATCATATACTAAATCGCCATAAATAAAAAACACGAAGCAATAAATGAAATATAACAAAACAGTATAGGTCAAAAATGGATTTTAAATGCAATGAACTAAGATTAATTAACGGAAAAGGGGGAAGTTAAGGCAGAAACCCCTGATGACTGTACTAAAGATAATAATTGTAACATACTAGAAGAATAGTACTAAAAGTATTTAAATTAAGTTACCAATGACAAATATCAAGTTAATCACAATTCAAGTTCAATCACATTTTTAATACACTCACTTCCAAAAGTTAAGCACGAAGAGGAAAATGCTAATTTCCCGAAGCCAATCAGAATTCGACCGACCTGCACACTTTAAACGGGTTCGGACTTGCGTCCGGTACCGAGATGAAGTCCAGAAGCCATTGTGAAATTGTACTGAGTAGTGGCCCTACTTTTGTTTTAATGACTGATCCCCATAGAGCTGACATCGTCGATGACTACCTGGAGAGTGAAGGGATTGCGCGTATGGCGTGTTTAGCATATTCGCCCGACCTTAATCTCATTGAAAATCTTTGGGATGCTCTCGGCCGTGCTGTATCTTCACGTTTCCCACCTCCAGCCACTCTTATTGAGCTGGAAAGTGCTCTACAAGAAGAATAGCGATTGCTTAATTCTGCGATGGTTGACCACCTAATTGAAAGCATGGTCAGAAGGTGTAAACTTTGCATACAGATAAGGGGGATCGCATAACCTATTGTCCTTTTTTTTTCATTTTATGCTGTTTGTTTTCACTTTATACATAATTCTGTGTAAATCTCTCTAGTATGACATTATCTGATAACTTACAAAAATTTAATATTGTTTTCATTTCTGTATATAATTATTGATTTTGTTTTATGTATAAATATATATGCTACTTAACTGCTAAATTTTGTGTCAATCAAAGCAGTATTTGTTCATTTTTTTGCATTTTACATCTTCGTGCTTAACTTTTGGAAGTGAGTGTATTATTCAGTCTTGAATTAAACAATCCAAGGATTAGATTTTTTTATATATCTTCTTAATTTACACCGTAGAATTAAACTGTCCCAATATGAATTGTAAGCACTGTGACATCTCTCGCGTTCTTCCTCTAACATAACCTCTATGTTCTTTGACGGCCACGATTAATGGCAAAACTTTTCCAACCCAAATCCAAGAAGTGAAACGAAGCATAGATGCAAATAAGATAACCTTTAAAAGGATAGAAATTTTAGTGAGCAAGAATGGCAATTTAGAGAAAGTTCAGTGTAGAGAAGATAGAAGTGTTGATCGACGGCTTACTTAGAATCAAGACGCCCCCCTCGCCAATTCAACCAAGGTACATACCATTGTACTACCCTAGGAGAAAGATTTGAAATAGTTTGGGACGTTGAGTATTCAACCAAGGTAGGAAGATTATATTCTGAACGCTAGTATATTATTGAGACGAGATTAGGCGGATATAATATATTTATATTTCATAGTGATCTAATTGCGCGATCTGAGTTAGTTAAGACTACGTGTTTTGGTTTATTCTCACTTTAAAATAAGTTTTGTCGATATCTAAGTAATCTAAGTTAAATTCTTAATAAAAGTCATATTAAGAATTATAAAATGTCTCATCATTCCGAGAATCCCACACCTCTAACTTACGCTGAAACCCCACGACATGGCTATCGAACGATGGCTATGTCGCAGCACAGAAAAAAAATAGAACAAATTAGCAAAGGATGCTGAGGTGTTATCTACCCCCATCGTAATATCGCATGATGAAATCGCGAGACCTGTCGTTGCACATCCATTCCGGTGTCAAAAGTTGTTCTCCAAGAATTTTATCTATCCTCTTGTGCCACTCATCTCACACTCACATCTAGCTGTAAAGGTAAGGTCTCTAATTTGGTCGACGCTTACCGTGGCTATTAATACACCATTCGTCCCTTAAGTTTTGCTGGAGTCTCGCATTCTTATTTTTGATGCGTTTTTTTTAGAGGTCTTAGGAGGTATTCCCCGCTCTTCACTCAGTTTAATGACTTTTTTAACCTTAGCTTTCTTAAAAGTGATAATAAAATGTTTTTTTAATGATAATTTTTGCATTTTTACCGTAAATTATGCCTATACATTCAGTACATTGATGTAAACTACTGTGTAATTAATTGATGCTGTACCATTTAAAATTGGTAATATATCGCTATAAGAGTTCGAATTTTGTACCACATTCAATTCAAATGAGAACATTCAGTACATTGATGTAAACTACTGTGTAATTAATTGATGCTGTACCATTTAAAATTGGTAATATATCGCTATAAGTGTTCGAATTTTGTACCACATTCAATTCGAATGAGAACATTCAGTACATTGATGTAAACTGTGGAATTAATTGATGCTGTACCATTTAAAATTGGTAATATATCGCTATAAGAGTTCGAATTTTGTACAACATTCAATTCGAATGAGAACATTCAGCGAAATATTATTCCAAAAACTGTGATAATCTCAATTGATATCGACATAACATCTCTTATTCAGAAAGAAAAATTCTTATGATAAATGTAGACTTGGATGTATTTTTGCTTAGTGTGTATAACAATTTAAATTCATTGACCTTGAATTTTGCAGAGGTTATCAATCCAGTCGACGTTTATTTTTGCTGCGTGTTAAATCTGAACGAATCGAAAAATATGTTATTAATTCAGTAAAAAAAAATAAAGAATGAAGATGCTAAATAATTTGTACCCCATTTTTTTATCTCATTTACCCAGTATTTTTTAATAGATTTTCTTATAGGCTCGTAAAAACTTTTTCTCTCGATAGTTTTATCTCTCATACTTTAAAAAAACATTGCAATTTTGCATTGTGGTGGAATAATTTTTTTAAAATTCCAACAAGGAAGTGATAGTATTTGTCTTTAGAAATCCTTTCGGATAATTCAACTTGTTGCTGTTAATCTTTGGTCTTTTGTCTCTCTACGACATTTTCAGAAATCAGAATGCATATCTGTCCAAAAATTAGAAAGTGTTCAGTGAATATCACTGGCGTAGCTAGTCCTGAGTGGGCTCTGTATCAAAATTTCTTGGGAGCCCAGTTTTGGAAAAGAAATAAGACACTCATAAGTGCCAGAATGTCACCCATATTGGGACCCTTGTAGCTTTGGGGGCGCCGTATCATTGATACGGTGGTAGCTACGCCCCTGGTGTACATGCTTTTATATTATTCATATTTATTACATTTTAAAATGCATCATGTGGTTTAGAACAGCGATCGCCAACCGGAGGTCCACCTACTACTGATAATCCGTGAAAAATTGTTGATGGTCCACAGAAAAACTGTGACATTATTTATATTTTTATGAAGATACAGTTTCGCTCAAAAACGAAGATTTACAAATCGTTTTATCGGACATGGATTATACTTTAATTTTAGCTACTACTTTTAGGGAAATTCCTTCTGAGTTTAGCGAAATTCTGGCTACTTTAACAGGTGTTTTTAGCAATGTTTGCAAATAATTTGGCAATCATGGTAAATGGGTGGCAAAACAATTTAGTTTGTTGATATTGCTTTGCGCTGTCGGCTTGTTCTTGCTTTTCGAGAAGTTTCTTTTCAATGGTATGGACAGTGGCGTAACGTCATTGCCCGCATTGCGGGGGCCCAAAGCCTGACTGACGCCAAGTACATATCCTTTCTAAGATACGGCTTGGGGACGAAAACCTGACTTTGCAAGGGGAACCTAATAGTCTCAATTACGCCACTGGGTTTGGAAATATAAATAGAAACGTAAACAAGTGACAATATAGTTATAATGGTCCACCATATAGAGGTCAATCACATGAGTGGTACGCCAAACATAAAATTACACAGTTAGTGGCCCAAGAAGTTCTTGAAGACTCGTGACCTCTGACTTATATCAAGAATATTTAAATTTGCTGCCTTAAAGTATCCGACTACGTTCGGAACTGTGATTTTAAAAAAAACCCGCATAAATGGATAATTTTCATGATATTTAGTGTCACTTACATTACAATACATGTATAAAATTGTTTTAAGGACATTTTGACAAAAAAATTTATTTAAATACAGTATCAAGCAAAAATTAACTTGTACTAACATTTTTCAAAAATGCTCTTTGTGAAAAATGTTTCGACATAATAATATTTTGCCTGTTCATAGCTCAAACCTCTGTACAGAGGCTCAATTATGATTTTTGAAAAATTCAGATTATTTTAAGCTACAACCCATTGAAATAATTATCGGCGTTTTTTTCTTAAAATTTCTCCTCTGTTGTCGTGAAAACATGGATAAACCCACTTCTAAGTTCTATATTCCAAAAATTCTAGTTGAGCTTCTGTACAGAGGTCTGAGCTATATAGAGACAAAATATTATTATAATAGAAGCATTTTTCACAAAAGGAGACTATTTTGAAAATGGATCATTATATGTTCATTTTTTGTCAAAATATTGTACTTAAATAATTTTTTATTGTACTACTATTCTTAAAACAGTTTTATATACATTTTCTAATCTAAGTGACACTATATATCATAAATATTATCCATTCATACGCTTTTGCAAAATCACGGTTCCGAACGTAGTCGGATACCTTAAGGCTTAATGAGTCATTCTGAGTGCGGTTTTCTGTGCTTAAATTTTTCAAAATAAATTTTTTGAGTTTCATCAGTACATGTTTTATTCAATTCAGTTTTTATCGATGTAAAGAAATTAATAGTTTTCATTGTAATATAAATTTAAAGCTTGAATGAATCAAACATTTGTTAAAGTTCTTTGTATTTAATGTCTATATGAACCAGGGCTTCGAACCGTAATTTTTTTCGTTACGATTCAAATAAAAAAATATATATATCGGTTCAGTTCCAATTTTCGTTTGAAAAAAAAAAGTTTTCTGTCCAGTTCAGAATGAATAATTTCATTTTTATGTATGTTCTTATTTGTACTAAAAATATAATTCTATCACCAACAAAAAATTTAATTCTACCGAAATTTAGAAGATTTTATTCTTTTTTAAAGTGGTATACTATGTAAATTGATACAATTAACCCTCATGAATGATTTGAGCATTGGCATTGTTATCCATTATCAAAATCGCGTTCGACAACTTGGTTCATATTTATGTCGATTATATGTACCCTGGTCTATAGACGCTTGCCCTTCGCATCGTGCACTTGGCCTTGCAATAATTGTGTTAAAAATTTGTTTATTAATTTATCTAACATATGAAAATTGCTGAACCGAAATAAACCGATATTTTTTTTAGGTTCAGTTCCGGTTCAAAGTCCTGATATAAACATCATTCACATAGAGAATGTGTATGGCCTCCCCACCTCCTCGAGTGCCCTCCTCCTAGATTATCAGCGTGAGCTAGAAGTGTAGGAATAAATAAAGAACTAGCAAGAGCTGTGCCATGATCTTAATATGACTTTATTAAGATCTTAACTTATACCAATAACAGATTAGATAATAATATGATATGTAAGAGAATCTACGGTGGCTAAACACACAATATATATATAATACCGAAATAACGTAATCCGGACCGCTATCAATAACTAACTTGCCTAAGCTCAATTCTAATGCGATCACAGATCCGAATATTTGAATGATCCCTCCTACTTTAGGTCCAACGAAGTATCAATCTGTCTGATCCTAGTTGAAGTTGCGGTTCACTGGCGTGCAGTGGCGCGTGCACTCCTGGACTAAGGGCTCTCTGTACCGCGTAACCTCTTGACTGTCACCTCACTTCGCGAAATACTCTTCACACTTGCCACACGCACTAACGTAACATTCCCAAATGCCACCCAGCTTACTCTAAACTTCTGTTATTTAAAAGCTTCCTAATTTGCATCTTTTCTTCACGCTTTACTTCTTGGATTGGTTGGAAAAGAGTTGCCATTCATTCTGGCCTCAAAGAACCCAAAAGGATATGTTAATGAAAAAACGCGTGAGCCCGTCACAAATGTTAGTCATTAATTTTCTCACACACATTTTAAAACTTATTATTTTATATCTTAATAAGTTTTATTAGTGTGCCAAGTGATGCTTTTGATAAATAATATGTATTTAATATATGCAATTAAAATTTCTTGATATTCAAGAAATTATTAAAAATAAATGAGCTCGAATTGGAAGATTGCAGATAAATTTAGTCACCTTTTGCACATCAAAAAGTTCTTTCTGCCTGTGTTTCAGAATAACAATGGATTTTCTGGTACCAGGATCCGGTTTCATAGATACAAACGTTTTTTGAACCAGAAAGAGATTATTAAAAACACATTAGATAAATCATATTCTTTTTATTTTTCTTAAGAAATTAGGTAAAGCAATTTATAGAAATTGAATATAGTAAATAATTTAAATCAAATACTGATTTACACATTGCTTATGTTGAATAGTTTAGAAAATGCTTGTAATATAATCATAATTTTAAAAATTGGTACATACAGTAACAAGAAACTCTTTCTATAAGAAATATTTATTATGTGCCTTTTACGTCGCGCATGCTATTTTCTAAAATAGTAGCTTTAATTATACTAGCTTATGTTGATTTAATATCGTTAAATGTATTCTCATTACACTGTAGCTACTTTTATATAAATAGAATAATAACTTACATATTTTAATAAATAAAATACATTTTTAAAAAATATTTTAAAAAATTGCAATGTTTTACAAATATTTTGAAATACAAGATATATAATACTAAAATTAGGTACGCATTAAAGAGTATGATGCATTTTATAATTCTATAAAGTTTATACATCAGAGGCTACTTTCATTTTTAGAAAATAGCGTGCAACGCAAAAAAATACTTATTTATCATAGAATTTTCATATGCTTTATGATTTTTAAAATTATGATTATATTTAAACATTTTATACTTTTCTGAAGCCCCATTCTTTTATAAATAATGTGTAAAAGATTCAAATCATTTAATTTAAATTTAAAAGAATTATACCTGTTTGAAAATTGTTTATATTTTCAGACCTCTAGAAAAATTTAACACCCCTGAGACTCCAGTGGAATGAATATAAATACGCATTCCCATTGTAACATACCATAATTTGAAGATATAAGTATAAACCAAAAGAAGAATATTCTGATTAAGCATTTCTTATAAGAATTCATATACTAGTTCGTGAATAACAAAAGTTATATCATATTTCTGATTTAATCTTATAAGAAAAATAGGATTTTAATGGTTTTATGGGATATGGAACAAAAGGCTATTATCCAAATCAGAGAAATATGATACAGGGTGGACCGTGATAACTTTCTGTTTTGAAAATGCAATAAAACACACTAAATGTTTCATGCGACTTCATTGTAATTTTCCTCCTACCACACAACATTGGGACTTTGAATTTACACAGTTTTAAACACAATATCTGTTAAATGTCACCCTCCACTATCAATACACTGAAGCTGTTAATTTCGAAAACTTTGAATCACCTTTTGAAGCGTATCGACTGGGATATAGTCAGTTTCGGCTGGAATGTTGTCCCTTAGGTATTCTAGGGTTTTGGAGCTATCTTTGTAAACAATGGACTTGAGATAAATCCACAGGAAGTATTCAGGAGGGGATAAATCAGGTGAACGCGCAGGCCAGTTTAGTCGCAGGAAGATCAGTCATTCGGGAAAGGCTGCTCTTTAAACGCCCATGAAACCCTGGAGTTGTGGGCTGTGATTCCATTTTTTCCTTCATTCATTCCAAGATACCTTTCTTGGAGATCTGATAAGAAAAATTGTTGAATCCTTGTCACATACCGGTCTGAATTGACACACAAACTCGTTCTACATTTTCAGGTGTTCTAACGGTCTTCGGAGGTCCTTTCCTTTTTTTGGAGACATTCCCCTGTGCTGGGAAGGCATCCATTCACATAAACACACATTTCCGATCAGGAACAGAGCCTTGTGGAGGAATATCGAAGTGACGACGAAAGGCACGTTGCACTGCGATCACCGACCGACTCTTAGAGAAATACGCCTCCACGGCAAGAATGCGCTGCTGCCTCGACCACAACATATTGTATTTGAGACTGAGACCGGAATGGAACATAATTATCCCACTCCACCCCTTCCACTGAACCCCCTACGAACATCACTGCAACATGTTCAAAACAGGAAGTTCCCGCACCCAACCCTATATAACCATAAATGAAATTTGTACAAAATTGAAAAATGCTTGTAGTAGCAGTTCTTTGAATAAATAAACATTCATTTAGTTCTGACGAAATTTGGATGTGTTTATGCAATAATGAAAAAAATTCTGAAAATTTTCATAATAGTTTAGTCTTATAAGCTGATTATATTCGATAGACTCAAGTGGAATTTTGAGTACTATTTATATGTTCTTTATATGACAACATTCTCTCATCCTCTTGTTTAATATATTCTGCTATTTATAATCTGATTCTAAACAGTCGTGATAACATTTTTATCGTCGCTGTTCGATGTTATCTATTTTTACTTTAGTATTATTGAAGAAGAAAATTTAACACAATAAATTTTCCTTCATTTCGAAAGAAGAAAAAAGACAAAATTAAAGCAATTACTTTTCGGTTTTTAAATTGAAAAATTAAGAGTTTTATAGAGAGAAAAGAAAAAAAAGATTTGAAAACGCGCGGAACGAAATTTAATCCATCGACATAATGCAATAAATATTATGCTAAAAATGGTTTTTATTATGTTGTTACATTAAAAAAATAATGTATGTAGAAAGCAAAAAATAGACGAACTATTTTAACAAAATGACTGATTTTGACAAATTTTCTTTTAAAAAAAGGTTTTTTTATTCATTGTAAAATAAAAATGCAGCGACAAAAATGAATTTTTTTGAAATTATTACATGTGCTATGTGCACACACACATTATCTGTTATATACCAGTTGATATGGTTTTTCCGCGATGAAACTTTAAATTTCGCTTTTCGATAAATTGCTCCATTTCATCAAAGTAAGAAAAGGATAATAGAACTCTTCATTAAACCAGTTTATTTTTCTATTAAATAAATAGTAAAAGCTGGATTTAATTATTATTATTATTTAACATATTTATATGCAGCTCAATGTGGAAAACTTACAATTCCATGTTAACCGGGTATGACGTAAATCAAAAGTCATCGCGTGACATGGTCGATGTCAGATCCAAAATCACCATGGTCGATCTATACAATTGATGTACCTCTTCCAGAGCATTGTACTGATTTCAAACATAAATAGGAAGTTATAGCATCAGAAAACTGACTATAATGAATCAAATAATAGAAATCAATAATATAAAAATGGCTATGTAGAAAAATGTGACTTAAAACGAATAATGCTTAGTCAGAAAATGTCGATTCATTGTTGTATATTTTAGTAATATATAAAGTTGTATAAAATAGGTATATATATAAGATATACTGAAATTCACAAAACACCGAAGTGTTAATCTTAATCCTACATATCGAAATTTTCATCAATGGCAGAACTTATTGCTGCAAAGGATAATATATTTTCTGAAAGATCTTTTGTGTGCTTTTCAATACGTTTCCAGCCTGAAAACAACATATCAGATACTTATGACGAGGTGTTCCACACCAGCACGTAAATAAGTGATTTTAACATAAAGAAATAGGAAAGAAAAAGAAAAAAGATATATATTATTCACAGAATTTACAAGGTTACAAAAATGTACTTTCTATAAAACTACTATTTTCTATAAAACTCGCAACCAAATATTACATGTTCGTGCTGACGCCAATAGGCAGTATTTTATTTTTCTTGTTAAAAAGAACGTAAACAAAACACGGTCACGCAAATTTCGAGTTTCATTACAGTGATTATCTAAAGCTGAAGAAGATTTAAAAATATCTGTTAATTATAGCGACACGAAAA
Organism: Trichonephila inaurata madagascariensis; assembly: GCA_019973955.1. Taxonomy (NCBI): domain Eukaryota; kingdom Metazoa; phylum Arthropoda; class Arachnida; order Araneae; family Nephilidae; genus Trichonephila; species Trichonephila inaurata. The sequence goes on from BMAV01020039.1 coordinate 156,760, forward strand.
TTTTTGGATGTGTAGCGCTACTTGCTTCCAAAGTTTGCATAAATCAGCGTTTGCCTCTTTTGGTCTTGATGCCATATTTACTGCAGAGAAAAGTGAGTTTGCAAATTTCATGCTCATTATAATTAGTACTGTGGGAAAACAAAAAGATACTTATTCGTTCTCATATTTCGTCAGACGAATTTCTCGTAGTGCTATGTCTTCCTCACTGTAACTTTTAAACATTTAAAATATATATCATGAGAATTAGATGCCACTACGATGGCTGATTCTTCTTCTATACAGCATTTTTAATTACAATACTTAAATTTAAAAGACTTTGTTTCTAAATGATACTTTTCTATTGATCGAATGTTTTATGTACAATATTTCTGAAAAACAAGTAATAAATAGCGGTTTTATATTTAATCTTTTGTTAAAAACTTTCTTTTTCGTTTTTTGTATTAGTGATAAATGATAACTTTATCCCAATTACTGAAAATGAAACTTTATGTTTATGATTTGAGAAAGTGAGATAAAAAAATTTTGTTCGTCTTAAAATGTATGAATTATGAAAATTCAAATGATTGCAAAAAATTTTATCACCAGTTCTAATAAGCTTTATTTGACAAAGTTCGTAATACGTACCTTTGTGTCAAAATTAAAGCTACAAAAACATTTTTACAATAAATAGAAATATCTATCATACTTATTTTTAAAAGTGATTTTATATAATGTGATTTTGGTAGCGATTTCAATTTATGTATCTAACATCTATTTCGAAAATGAAGGGGGTCATTTTTAAAAAAAAAATTACGGAAATGGAATTTGAAGTTGGGAAGTGGAAATTTTTTAAACAACCAAATTTGCGTTAGAATTTAACCTTTTAAAGAGAAGAACATCACACAGATAGTTTAAATGACTACACGGAATCATTTAAACAATGAATTGTGATAGTAAGCCGTTGGTTGTGGGCAATAAACTGGACAGTCACCCGGAAGTTACTCGTACCCTAGGAGTGTCACGTATGGTGGTCACTAGATTATGGCAACAGTTTCAGACGTTTGGTACGATCACTAGGAGGACTGGACAAGGTCTCCCAAGAGTCACAATACTTGCGGAGGATTGCTGTGTGCTTTTAAAAGCCCGGCGCCGCAGAGAGCTGCTGACTGTTTTTTTCAAGATTTGTGCGCATGGAACAAGGGTGTTGGGGAAAAACCCCGTAACCAAAAACCAGTTCCCTTTTTCCCTTTAGCCCGGCCCCAAGGTGTGTATTTCCAGGGCGTTAAGGCATGGACCACCGGCTGCCCCCCTCCCCCGGGGTCCTCACCTCAACTCTTATAATAAGATCCGACCATAATTTTAAGGTAAAAATTTTTTCTGTACATATTCTCCAAAAACTAGAATTTCGAACTGATGTCAACTGGAAAAAGGGAAAGACTATTATTATGTGGTGACCGTTATACATGTCGGGCCCATACCTAAATCATAAACTATTCAACCATTTAGTCGAAACGCAGCCTTTGGTTGAACCGGTTTGTCCCTAGGTTTGTGAGATTAAGCCAATTTATTTATTTCAAATTACCGTTTGTACGAGTATTTGGTATATATGATTTAAAATGTTTTTTTAAAAATCACTTTCATAAACCCCAGGACCTAGAAAATTTTAGTTTCTCGGGGGCCCAGAGTCAAAATTTAAGACGTCCTTGATTGTGAGATACTTAGGAAGAGCCATTGCATATCGACAATCCCCCCGAGGCCCTTTCCCAGGTTTTAAAGAGCTATTTTGAGGAATGAGAATTACGCCCAATCGTTAATTAGTAGCCTGTTAACTTTATAAGGCACGTTATGACGCGTGGTAGTGCATCGCGAAACACAAAACGGTGTGACGTCTTCAATTGATGTGAACACCCGTCAATTCATCAAATCACCCTATCCATCCATCACCAAACAGATGTTATACAGGTGCAGGTCCCATGGGGTCATTTTTGTTACGGCTCGGACCAGCGCAGACATCTGGTCGGGAAATATAATGGCTGGAATGTCGATGTCGTGGCTTTCCCTTTTTGAAAGTTTTGAATAGAAGACGATGATTGAGGGGGGGCTGTGAAGGGGTGTGAGATGAATAGATGTGAGTTATGGCGCCCTTGATTCCAGACGGAGGGGGAATGTTCCCGGTTTCCGCGAAAATGAGAGCAGGGGCCCGGGGGCAGTTTTTTTTGACCTCCCAAAGGGAAGACGGGGGCAGACCCTTTTTTTTTGACCTCCCAATGAGGGGAGAACGAGGGCGCGTGGTGGACCCGCCCCGGTGTTTAAAAGGGGAGAAACGGACGAAAAAGGGGAGACGGATGGACGAGAGGAGAAACGGACGAGAAGAGAAAACCTAGGCGACGGACGGAGAGGGGGTTGGAGAGATAGAGCCGGGAAAACGGGACCCCGGGAAAAGCTAGGGACTGACCTCGAGTGATAAAACTGTCCGCCCGGCTTTGGCCTATTTAATGAATATTCTTTGAAGCTAATAAATACTATTTAAATATTTTAAAAAATATGGCTGTAACAAATTTTCTTGTGTACGAATGACTGACGACTTTAAAGTATATATATATATTTTTATTAAATTGGTGGGCGGGATCCGGCTTTTGGAATAGATCCCCGAACCCATATTTTAGGGAAAAAGGGGAAAAAACGGCCGCCTTCGAATGTGATGTGATAAATTTTTAATGCCCGCCAAATTTTTTGGGAGCGACGACTTCGAGGGTTTCTGTGCCTGTTTGAATGTTTTCCTGGAGTCCCCAGCTGTGGAAGAGCTGGATAGAAGTGTCTCCTGTTCCTGCCTGGGGAACAACGGAATTTAAAGAATGTGCCCGTGTTTTTGAGGGACGTTTTCAAGATTTCCCCAGTGTTAAGAAGTCAGATTTCCCTGCATTTGGATGAGTGGGGTTTTTTTTAAAGGTTTTTGTGGGGAAAGATTTCCCTGGTGTTCCTAGTTACGTTACAAATTTTAAGGTGAGTTTTTTTTTGAGTTATTTTGGGGACAGCAACTGAGTATTGTTTTTTGTTTTAAAATGTTAGAAAAGGAATATAAAAAGACTAGGTAAATTTAGTAAACAATAAGAACTAGAAAGATTTTTAAGTTTTTTATGAAGTGTATAAATGTGCGATACTGGTATTTTTTTTGAGTTGTGAAAGTTAGTATATGGTAGTTATAGTGTTGTTTTGGGCCAAGAAAATTGTGTAGGTATTGTTGTGGTCTTAGATTTGTGAAATTTAGATGTAGTTATACTAGGGTGGGCAATATTGTGTAGGATATTGTTGTGGGTCTTAGTTTTGGAAATTTAGATACAGTAGTTAAAATTAGTGGTGTTAAAACAATATTGTGTGGATATTTTTGGGGGTTATAGATTTGGAAGAAATTCGGGTTTATTTGTTGTGAGGACAAGGTTATTAGGTTTTTTTTGGTTTTAGATTTCCCAACATTTGTAAAATATGTTAAACGGGGGTCTAGTGTATTTTAGTTTACCTTTGAGTCTGTGTAAAATTTTTTGTAACGATTAAGTTTAGATTTGGTTTTTTATTGGGCATAGGGCTTTCTGTTAAGAAAAGAAAAGACGTAATGTTAAAAGTTGCAAAAATTTGGAGTAAAGTTGATAATTTAACTAGGAGGGAAATTTATAAGAGAATTTTCAAAGTAAATACATACTGTTGAAGCAGCTAAATATTTTGTTAGAGGGTTTTTGGGATAAAAAAAGGAAATTGGGGAACGGAAGAAAGAAAAAAAACGGGAAAATTGGAAACGGAAATTTAAAGGGAACGTGAACAAGGGAAAGACAGGAAATTAAGGAACGGAAATTTAAAGGAACTGAACAACGTAAAAGAGGGGAAATTGGGAATTTGAGAAGCGTAGACTAGCTGGGGGAATTTGAGTTAAAAAAAAGCTCAACACAGAAATAAGTTAAAAGAAAATGAATTAAGTCAGGAATGGGATTAACAATCTCGCAAATGTTTTTTGTGTCGGGAAAAACTTCCCGCAGAAGTTAGTGAACCGGAAAAAGTGTGGGCCCTTTTAATTTAAATTTCGGTAGTTAATAAAAGCGGGAGAACCCCCATGCTGGTGATTTCGAAAAAAGGGGAATTGTTCCCCAGTGGAAGGGAAAAGCCCTTTGGGGAAATAAGAGGGAAAACAGAAAAGAGTAGTAAATTTTGGTTTGAAAAGGAAAAAACAATGTGGATAGAATTGGTCATTGTGTGGGGGTTGGACTTGGGGCAATTAAAAACGCTTTTGGAAAAAGGGGGAAAATTTTAAAAGGGTGATTCTTTAGAATTATAGAAGAAAGGGGGGAAATGCCCCCCAAATTTTTAGTTGTGAGAAGGGAAGCGAGAAAGAAGATACCCGTATGACGTTAACAGGTGGTGAACAGAGTTAACAGTGGATCGGAAAAGGTTTTTGGAATCATTAAAGGCTAAGATAGCAGGGGCAAAAGGGAAAAAAGGGAAAGGATGTGGGGAGGTTTAGGAGTTAACAATGCGTTTGCCCTCTCAGAACCAAAAAAGTTTTATAGGAAAGTTTAGGACGGGTAAAGGGGCTAGCTTTAGTTGAATTTGCGGGGATAGATTTACCAGAGAAAAAAAATCGCAGAATTTTTCGTCTCAATTTAAAAAACTGTACCGAAAAGCCGAATTTGGGAAGGTTAGGAAAAAAAAGCTCGAAGGAATAGGAAAGATTCGAAATTCCTATTCGGTAAAGCTATTTTTGGATTTAACTTTTGGGTTTTAAGGAAAGCAACTGTATTTTAAATTACCGCCGATCGAAGTAACTTTTTGAATGATTAACACTAAAAAAAAAGAAAGGTTTTTCATACCGGGGGAAATTTTTTTAAGGCAGAAGGATAGTAGTTTAAATCGGGAAGGTTTAAAATTAAAAAAATTGTTGCATCCCGATGTTAATTAATTTACGAGAAGAAAAGAGTATCTTTCGTTTAGTAAACGGATGAGGACGAACCGTACTCGCCTTGTTTTTAGAAAAGGAGCCGATATTATCCAGATTAAATGTAATAAGTTTAGGGAATTTTAACCAGGTGACGCGAGCCGAAATTTATCTTTTATTAAAATGGAAGGTTTTTTTGGAAAAAAATAGCGTGGTATCGGGGGCACTGTACTGGGTTTGTGGAAGTGGTATTTTTGTCGTTCTTCCGGGGTGAGTTATCCGAAATGCCGCGCGTTTCCATTTGGGATGTACATTATTAAAAAAGTAAATTTTAAATTTGTTTGGGGTTCTTCTTTTTGGATGTAATTTAAACACGGTTATGGGTGGCTAGAGCAGAATGATGTATCACGAATGGTCGATATAAAATTCTGATGCAGATTTGGAAAAACGTGAAAGCAGATTGACCTTGTATTAAAAAGGTTGAGTAAAATTGGGTCGGAAGTCAGATACCCAAAAGGAAAAAGAGCCGTCGGAAAATTTGTTCCATGCACATAATAGACTTAGTAAATTCATTGCATGAGCTAATGAAAATTTTTAATTATATTCCCAATTAAAGTGTCTAATTTTCCCCAATATCTAACGTAAGGAAGACAATACCAAAATTGTGAAAAACTTGCCATAATGGTTGTGAGAATGTACCGAAAGCCAAAAAATTTTAAATTAATTTTAGAAGGTCTTGATTTAAACTTTTAATTTAAAAAAAAAAAGTTTTTTTGTTTGTAAAGCTTGGGAAATTTTTAAGGGGTTTATTTTGTTTATTTTATATCGTTAATGTAGATGGGGGAAAAACAATTTTGGGTTTGTGCTAGGGGTGAATTAAATCTGTAGGAGTATGAGTGTTTTGTGTGTGTAAGGTGGGAAAGGGTATAATGTGTTATTGAAAATCTTTTTTGTTCTTAGTAAAGTGAATACTCGATGTTTAACACAATTGATTGAGCGATTTGATGTATTAGAATTAGTGAAAATATGATTTAATTTAACTTTTTAAAAAAACCCCGAAAATTTAAAGGGGTGATGTAACTTACGAAAAAGGGAAAAAAAATCCAAGATTTGGGGTTTAAGTTTGTTTAAAGTGAATGTTTTATAGAATTTTGGGTTTATTTATTTATTTTACTTTTTATTGTATTTATTACTTGGGTTGCTGTCCCTTCGTCTCATTGATAAGACAACCTTCGGGTGTGAAATATTAAGAACGAACCAGTGAGGCGAGCAGTCCAGTGAAATGGACCTTTTCAGGGGAAGGAATGGGACGTCTTCAGATTTAACCCCACGTCAACTCTAAAACACCAATCCATCACCAAACAGATGTTGGATGACAGGGCAGGGGGCCAGGGGTTTTTTGTTTACTGGCCCCGACCAGCGCAAAATCTGGGCTGAATATACAATGGCTAAGGAATGCGATGTCGAAGGCATTCCTTTTTGAAAATTTTGAATAGAAGACGATGTTGGAGGGGGGTGTAAACCCAGTGTGAATGAATAGATGTGATTTTGGGCCCTTGGGTTCCAGCGGATGGGGTGGGGGTTGTTTTTCCGCGAAAATGAGAGACGCAGGTGGCCCGGGGGGATTTTTTTACCGCAAGAGGGAAAACGAGGGCAGACCCTTTTCTTTTTTACCTGCCAATGAGGAGAACGAGGCGCGGGGGGGACCCCCCCCCGGTTTTAAAAAAGGGGGAAAAGGACGAAGAAGGGGGGACGGGTGGACGAGAGGAGAAACGGACGAGAAGAAAACCTGAGGCGACTTGGCGGGGAGAGAGAGTTGGGAAAAAGGCCGGAGTAAACTGGAGCCCGAAAAGCTGGGATGACCTCAGTGATGAAGACCGTCCGCCCGGCTTTTTGTACGTGACTGACGACGTTCAACGGGTCTGAGGCCGAATCCCCAGTTGCGGGTCGACTCATCCTTTCATCCCTTCAGTGGGTCGATAAATGAGTACCAAGCTTGCTTGGGGAAATTAATACTGAAGTTTCGTGTTGAACACCACCGACCGAAATATTTCCGCATTTCGGCCCCCCGTCATGTATACTAAGATGGGCCCAAGTGGGCCCTTGGCCCCGGGGTGTTGCGCCACTGATTTAAAGGTTTGAGTTTATATAGCAATAAAGGGGCCGACCATTATTAAATGAACTGTACATATATGACGTTCCTATTTTGCCCAATGTCATATCATTTCTATTCAGCCTAAATTAAACCCCCGTGCAATTTTTTTTTATTGCCTTTTTTTGTTTACAGCGTAATTTATTAGTGTATTAAACCCCTTTTAAAAACCAAAATTTTTTTGTCGAAATATCAAATTTTTTTTTACGTTTGTAACCAAAATTTTGGGGAAAGAGTATTTAAAACAATGTTCTTTATCAAAAAAAAAAGAGAAGAATGTTTAAAAATTTATACAAAAAAAAAAACACGAAATATAAAAGTGTGTTTTTCAAGAAAAAGTCAATACCCTTTTTATTTGCCAAAATACAGATAAATAAAAAGGGAAAAAAATATATCTGGCAAGAATTTCCGGCCATTTCCCAAAAAAACAGTTCTTTTTTGTACGGCGGGAAGAGACGGTAGGATTTATACGAGACGCCCGAATCTTATTCGAAAATTTATTGAAGAGGAATAAGAAGTTCTAAAATAAAAAACTGATTCTAGAAAAATTTCACGGTCCATTTATACTGCCAGAATTTTTAAAGAAAATTTTTATGACAAGAATAGCCCCGGGTGTGTGTGTGTTTTAAACAGAATGAAATAGTTTTTAGTGCTTTTTTTTAATGGGTTTGTTTTCCGATAAAGGTTTACAATATGCAGAAATAAGAGCTGAACGGTTCGACAGTTCTTTTTATTGTTTTTTTTTTGCTTGTTTACCGGTTTTGTATTCAGAAAGTTTTTAGCCTTTAAACTTTTGGTTTTTTAAAGGGGCTTGATTTTTTAACATTTTCGGAAAGAAAAAAAAGATGTGGTGTGGGGGGTCCCAAATTTTTCACTTATCTTGGTTTTTTGCTTTACTTTATTATTAGGGATAATATAGAAGGGGAAAAAAAATTTTAATGCTATTTTTTCAATTCCTACTATTAGTTCACTTTCCCTTATATATATATATATATATCTTATTCAAATTTTAATCGTTAATAAAATAGTTTTTATTCATCCCCACACGTTCAAATACATTTTTTAAACTTGTAATGTATGACACTTGAAAAAATTAATTTTACTTTAAATATTAATTCAATTTAAAATAAAAATGAATAAATAGCAACAAAAAAAATAATAGTCCCAAAAGAATATATAAAAGGGAAAACCCTTCGATTTTTCCTGTTGTGCAATAGAAAGGGCGTTGGGTTTCTAATCCATAAGTCGGGTTTAAATCCCCCCTGAGGCCCAATTTCTGAGAATGTGGTTTCTTTTTTTCAATATATTTTATTTGAATAATTTAAAATTTTAAATTTAAAGAATAGAAGGAACCAACAACAACAAAAAAAAAAAAAAATCCACACCTATATAGGAAGGAAATGGGAAAAAAAGGC